>PVLC010016040.1:0-36190 GCA_004027655.1 Graphiurus murinus
CCTTGCATCCCTGGGATGAACCCGACTTGGTCATGGTGTATAATTTTCTTGATGTGGTTTTGAATGCGCATTGCTAATATCTTGTTTAGCAGCTTTGCATCTAAGTTCATCAGTGATATAGGCCTATAGTTTTCTTTCCTTGAGCTGTCTTTATTTGGCTTTGGTATTAAAGTGATGTTGGCTTCATAGAATGTGTTTGCGAGTGTCCCATTTCTTTCTATTTCCCAGAATAATTTGAGGAATATTGGGATTAGCCCTTCTATAAATGTTTTATAAAATTCACTTGGAAAACCATCTGGCCCTGGGCTTTTGTTTGATGATAAACTCTTTATTGCTGTTTCTATCTCTTTAATTGTTATTGGTCGGTTTAAGTTTTCTATATCTTCTTGACTCAATTTAGGAAGGTTATATGTGTCTAGAAATGTGTCAAACCCTGTTTTAATTTTAAAATGCACTAAGGACTGTGCCTGTCTTAGGTAGTTTCCTACCAGGTGCTTAATCTTACCAGTCATGGGGTCTTCATGAGTCATTTTACAAGCCATATTTTAGGTTGATATTGCCCTGGGAAAATTGTACCTGTCATTGACTGCCAGGCCCTGTGCGAGGCAGTGCTTGCATTTTTATTCCATGTAAATCTGCTCGTATACCAACATAGGCATTAATCACAAGGCATACAATGAGTGGTAGAATGCATAAGCCTAGAATGACTATTGCTGCTAATCCAATAACTCCTCCCAGCAAGGAGGTAAATGAGGGCCAGGTAGGCACCAAGGCTTGAAGCCAATCTACAAATGTCTTAGCTGTTTCTGCCACTTTTTTTTTTTTTTTTTTTTTTTTGCGGTACTGGGGATTGAACTCAGGGGCATTCTACCTCTGAGCTACACCCCCAGCCCTAGTTTTTATTCTTTATTTTGAAACCGAGTCTCATTAAGTTGCAGAGTGTCTCACTAGGTAGCTGAGGCTGGCCGCGAACCTGGATCCTCTGGTCTCAGCCTCCCGAATGCTGGGATTACAAGCGTGCGCCACCATGCCCGGCTTGTTTCTGCCACTTTAATAGAGATGGGCTCCCAATTACATAGATCAAAAGTCTCCTGGTGTAACTTTTTAAAAATCCTTTTTTTAAAAATCTTTCCATTATTTGGTGCAATGTAATCACACATCTTTGTTAGGTACAAGCTAGTATAGGTAAAGACATCCATGCCCACATTTCTTAATTAACCCTTCCCCAATTTCCGCCCCACTCCCTCCTCCTCCCTCCTTCTCAAGTTCAGTTTAGTGATTGACTTTGATGTGTTCATGAAAGTGCATCATGTTCCTTAGGGTGTACTCCCTCCCCCCATCACCTTCCGTTAAGTCAAATTCTTTGTTCACCTAAGGATTTTCCTTCTTCATCTGGAGTCCCTCTTATGTCCCATTTTCTCCGTAGCTTCCACATATTAGGGAGAGCATTCGATTTTTAACATTTTGTGACTGACTAATCTCACTTAACATAATCTTTTCCAGTTCCATCCATTTCCTTGCAGATAACATGATTTTGTCCTTCTTTATGGCTGAGTAAAATTCCATTGTGCACATATCTCATAATTTTGTAATCCATTCATCTGTTGATGGACATCTTGGCTGGTTCCATAGTTTGGCAATTGTAAACTGTGCAGATATAAACATAGATACACATGTGTCGGTCTGATAGTTTGGTTTCCGTTCTTTTGGGTAGATACCCAGAAGTGGTATTGCTGGATCATATGGTAGGATCATTCCCATTCATCTGAGGATCCTCCATACTGTTTTCCAAAGTGGTTGCACTAATTTGCAATCCCACCAACAATGTATTAGGGTTCCCACTTCTCCACACTCTCACCAGCAGTTGTTGTTTGTATTATTGATGGTTGCCATTCTGATTGGAGTTAGGTGAAATCTCCAGGTAGTTTTGATTTGCATCTCTCTGATTGCTAATGATGTTGAACATTTCTTCATACATTTATTGACCATTTGTATTTCTTCTTTTGTGAAGGGTCTATTTAGATCCTTTTCCCATTTTTTGATTGGGTTATTTGTTTTCTTAGCTGTGAGTTTCTTGAGGTCTCTGTATATCCTAGATATTAGACCTCTATCAGAAGAGTAGCTGGCAAAAATTTTCTCCCAGTCAGTGGGCTCTCTGTTGAGGTTCTTGACAGTTTTCTTTGCTGCACAGAAGCTCTTTAGTTTAATGAAATCCCATGTATTGATCTTCCATTGAGTTGTTTGTGCTTTTGAGGTCTTGTTGAGAAAGTTTTTACCTGTGCCTATGTTTTGAAGTGTTGGGCCTATGCCCTCCTCAAGTAGCTGCAAGGTCTCTGGCCTGACTTCCAGGTTTCTGATCCACCTTGAGTTGACTCTTGTGCAGGGTGAGAAAGTGGAGTTTATTTCCATTTTCCTGCATATGGTTAACCAGTTTTGCCAACACCATTTGTTAAAGAGGCTATCTTTTTCCCAGTGTATGTTTTTGGCTCCTTTGTCAAAAATCAGTTGACTGTAAGCATGTGGGTCTGTTTCTGAGTCTTCTATTCTGCTCCATTGGTCTGTTTGTCTTTTTTTTGTGCCAGTACCGTGCTGTTTTTATTACTGTGGCTTTGTAGTAAAGTTTGAAGTCAGGTATTGTGATACCTCCTGCATGGTTCTTATTACTAAGAACTACTTTGGCTATCCTAGACTTTTTGTTGTTCCAAATGAATTTAAGGACTGATTTTTCTATGTCTGTGAGGAGTGACCTTGGTAATTTCATGGGTATTGCATTGAATTTGTAGATTACTTTTGGGAAGATGGCCATTTTGTCGATATTTATTCTGCCTATCCAAGAGCATGGTAGATTTTTCCATTTTCTAAGGTCTTCGTCGATTTCTTTTTTGAGCTTTTTGTAGTTTTCCTTATGGAGGTCTTTTACCTCTTTGGTTAGGTTTCTCCCTAAGTATTTTATTTTGGGGGGCGCTATTGTGAGTGAATCCTTATATTTAATAAAATGAATCATTTCAGTCAGAATGCCTCAAACTCCAAGTCTAGTTTTTCAGCAGAGATAATGAGTGACTCAGCTTCAATACCAATAATTTCCTAATAAAAATAAATTTTCACTGAGGTACATAAAGGTAAATATGGCTCAAATTTTAAATCATAGCCAGAGCTAGGCATGCTGGAATAAGCCTATAATCCTAGTACTTAGGAAGATGAGATGGAAGGCTAATAAATTAGAGGCCAGCATGCTGTAACAGTGAGACCTTGTTTCAAAATAAAAATGAAATAGGGCTCGGGGTATAGCTCAAAGGTAGCACGTCTGGTCACATACAAAAATAATCCATAGTCAGAGACTTCCGAATCATTTTGAGACTTACATATTTTTCTCCAATTTAGCCTACCTAGTTTTTCTTTAAACTAAGTCACACCCATTAGCAAGTTGGGTTTCGGAATTCAGATATATCTTATGGTTTGTACTCTGAAGGCATTACTTTAGAAATGTAAAATATCACTTATACTCATCAAACTCTATAAATTCTTTCTTAATTGTGATTTCATTTCCACTAAAAAATCCTATAATCCTTCCTAATCTGTGAATTATATTTTTTTAATATATGGTTCCATTGAACCCAAAATGAGTACAGTTTTTAATATATCTCTATTCAAACTATGTGTCTATTTTAAGGCCAAATGCTCTCACTTTCCTGAATAAATTGTTTGGTGGTATTTTTGTAATTGTAACTTTAGTGTATTTGGTAAGAAATATAATCCTATGAGTTACTGAGGTTCCAATAATTCAAGTGTATATGAGAACTTACTTCTTAAACATCCCTGATCTAAGAATACAGACTAAACCTTCTCCAATAAATATTTATAATCTAGTTTCTAAAACAGGGAAACATAAACACAGCTCTTTAGGACACAAAAATTTAAAAGGTCATGATCTTGATCATTTAATTTGTCATATTATGCAATATATTTGATCACCAATTTTGTGTGTGTGGTACTGGGGATGGAGTCCGTGAGCATTTACTTCCAAGCTTCACTCCCAGCCCTTTCTTCAGTTTTTTAAAAATTAGAAACATGGTCTTGCTAGGTTGCTGAGGCTGGTCTGGAACCTGCAATACTTCTGACTCAGCCTCCCAAGTACTGGGATTATAGGCATGTGCCACCATCCCCAGATAAGAGACATTTTTATTTATTTATTTATTTGCGGTACTGGGTACTGAACTTAGGGGCGTTCTACCTCCGAGCTATACCCCCCAGCCCTATTTTTTATTCTTTATTTTGAAACCGAGTCTCACTAAGTTGTGGAGTGCCTCACTACATAGCTGAGGTTGGCCGCGAACCTGGATCCTCTGGTCTCAGCCTCCCGAATGCTGGGATTACAAGCATGCGCCACCACGCCCGGCTGATAAGAGACATTTTTAAAAGGATAATTTTTTCAGAAGACCGTTAGGTTCTGAACAAAGCTGGTTAATGAATGGACTAAAATTATTTCCCTGGACCAGGATTATTCAAAGAGAAATGACCTCTAGAATGGGAATAGGACAACTGAGCTAAAGGGGAAAAATGTCTTCTTTTCTATTTGATTCCATGAACCATGAGGTTTTCTCTTAGAGGACAGGTAGTATTCTTCTTCATTGTCTATAATCAGAAACAGGACAGGGAAGATGTTCCACTTTTCCACTCTTTAGTGCCATCCCTGATTACATGCTATGATCCCAACTGGGATAAATGAAGAAATGCCAGCACAAATGGATACTTGTGGAGGAACATCAGGGACTCCTGCACCAGGGAAAAGCACTCATTCCTTAAGTTTCAGACAGACAATGCCTTTTAAAAATTTGAAGAAGCTGTATTCCATAAAAAGTTGACAATAGTTTTTTTTTTCTCTAAAAATGAGCTCCAACACATCTGATGTTCAAAGCTGGAAGTTAGGACACTGTCAGCATTAAAATTTTAGAAGATACAGTTTCAGGAAAGGCCCATGTTTCCCCAAGTTCAAGTAAGAAAAAAAAACTATTAAAAATGATGAACATTCCCAGAACTTCTCATAATATAAAGGCAAGTATATTTATGTGTTTTCAACAACATATTTGTTTGATCAAAGGAATCTGAAACATTAAAATTGTGTTTACTAACTGTTGCCTCGTAGTCCACCTTACAGTAATCCTTGTGTTAAAGTAAAAAATGCATCCTGAGATGTCTTAAGCATTTTTTCAGAGTCTAAGATAAAGCTGTGTCCTGGGATAAAGATATCAGTGGTTTTCTTTACCTTGCTAGAACACAGTTCTGTTCTTTAGCAATATAATGGTGATCACCTTCACGGATTCTTTATAGACCTAAAGAAATGTGACATTAGAGACCAATGGATAGTTGTACCTGTCAATACAAGTAACTCCCAAATATCTTTAGGAACTAGGAGTTATTTCTACTTTTTGTAGAGATTTTTAATTGGTTGGTTTGTAAACTTTCTGAGCATTATATAGACAGAAGGAAAATAAGTTTTAAATGTGGTCTGGAGAGATGAGAGTTCCTTGAAGTAAAAAAAAATTAAAACCTATTTGGATCATGGTAGGTTAATAATGTTCAGAGATACATAACCCCTGCAGGAACAAAATCTTAACCTTAAGTGGAATTATTCCCTGAAAGGTTTTTTCATTGTGTTGTTTTTTCATTATTATTCCTACTGGAACTCAAATAGACTCAAATTTGGTGAAAAACTTAGCTCAAAGAATGAAACAAAAGCTGACTCCAAACTATAACATTGACATGAAGTCGAATAAGAATGTGCTAATCTTTTAGAAAACAAGTGTAAAACTATTGGATAATCTTTACATGTCTCATAGACTTTGGGATATTAGCGTAGATTTTTTTCAGATATTCTTGAAAAGTCCAGATTTCATATGTTCTGTCCCATTGTCAGATATACCAAAGACATTGAAAACTGTATTGTTTCATTTGTTCCTTATTACTATTCAAGGTAAGCAGAAAAATTATTTATTTTATAAATTATAAAGGACTCTCTTCAAATATTTGTTATACATTATCTGACAAGTCAAAAGTAGAATTTCAGACTCCTAGTACAACACTCTGTCTGATTATAAGATACTACTTTCAGCCAGGCATGGTGGCACACGCTTGTAATCCCAGTACTTGGGAGGTTGAGACAGAAGGATCTCAGGTCCGAGACCAGCCTCAGCTACTTAGTGAGGCCCTTCGCAACTTAGTGAGACCCTGTTTCAAAATAAAAACTAAAATTAGGGCTGGGGATCTAACTCGGAGGTAGAATGCCCCTGGGTTCAATCCTCAGTACCTAAAAAAAAATTAAGGTATTACTTTCTGTTGAATAGGATTCTTTTATGCCAGTTTAGTAGCCTCCAAATTCACCATCAGGTAATTTAAGACAACTACAAGTTCTTTGATTTGTGAATGAAACTTTATTAGTTAAAACCTTTTAAAAACAATAAAATGGCTTGGGTCAATAGTTAATAACAAAGATAAATAATTAAATTATAATTGGAAGTAATTATCATTATATAAGGATACAAGAATATAATCATACACTTTTAAAGCACATAAGGATAAAGACTTATGCTATTACTTATGCTACTACTGTATTGCCATCTATCAGCCTATCCCCATTGGTTTTAGCAACTTTAAACTTGTCCAATGCCATACAAGAACTGCCTTAGACATTGGTCTCAAGAAGATTCAGAAAAGGGTTAGTTTACATAAATAACCAGTCACTCTGTTTATTCTCTTGGAAGAGATTTAAGGATTTCATCAGAGGTAACCATTTAGTAGACTAAGTTAATTAATATCTCTCCCTCTAATTGAATTTTTAGGTACAAGAGCTATGTCTACTGCCAACCAGCTACTTCTATCAATATCTTAGAGCTAGCTAATTTACATCAGACTAGAATTAGCTGGTTCATAAACCTGGTTAGGAATTAACTATGTACAATGGCTTTCCACTTTAAACATCTAATAACTTTTGACAATTTTTTATTGTTCTTCTCTCACTGTCCCCACTAGCTCTTGTTCCTAACTACCATCTTATTTCCTAAATTTATTTTTATTGCTATTAACTCTATTTCTAGTTCTGTTCCATATAGAAACATACTTAATACAATAATCCCTACCTTGGAGTAGGGTTACATCTTAACAGTTCTTAACCCATCTAATCATCACACAATCAAAGCAAATACTGAAATGTACTTTATACAGTCCCAAGATGCCATTACAATACAATCTTTCCAGGTGATCCAGGTAATTGAGACTAGCCATATTCATATAATATGAGATTGTAGCATCTTCCTGTGTGACTCCCAAGGATTGTACTGACCATTAGTTATTTTATAGGCTAGTTTAATTCTGTATCTTGTTTCAAGGTATGGAATAGTCTTACAGGATTCACTTGATGTTATTTTGATGACAAGCTTGAGTTAGTATGGCTGCTTATAGTTCTCTTGTAAGACATGAAGAGTTTCAATAAGCTCATAGGAATCTGTTGTGAAATTTTTACAAAGTCCATATTCTAAAATTCTATTTGCATGGATAACTACTCATAAATACCTATAATTTTTGAGGATAGAGCTAAATTGCTCGCCAAATAAGAGTTTATAGAGACTAGTAGCCTCTCCATGGATAACTTTCCTGATCTTGTACAGGGATTTGTACTTTGAGTTTTATGTTGACATAAAAAGTCCAATTTCCTAAAGTCCAAATTCCCCGTGGGCTGTGGTATATCTTCCCTGGCTGATCCTAGGCTATTAATTAAAGCATTAGTTTGATCTTTTAACTTGTATACAGTCCCTTTGTTATTCTTCTTCTTACTGAATGTTCTTACTAAGTGTAAGAACACAAATGTATTGCCAAGTTTATAGATTTCCTTGTTTAACTGCTACCACTAATCTTTGTAAACTCCTCCTATTGGCCCGGAGGGATATACTGTTTCTTCTTGCTTTCTCACTACTCTATTTAGGTTAATATGGCGCAGTCCCTTTGCAATGCATCAATTATTTGCCATTTCAAACATAACTATATATCCAGAATCCCCTACACTGGGAAAGTAAGGTTATGTTTGTTCAGTTATGGTAGCAGCAAAGTCTTGCAATCTGATGCCCAACGTGGCTTGTAATTATCCACAGTAGTTGCTCTATAATATAATTTTAATTTTTCCCCATTTGTGTCTTGGTTTGACCCTCTAAGTATTTTGGGTAATCATCTACTCTTATCAATCTTTTCATATAGCAAGGAGCCTGTTGTGGAACTTTCTCATGCTAAAATGCTTGACAGTTCTATACATTCTTCTGATTTTCCAAAGAATCTTAAGCAGCTTTCCTAGATAAAGCAATCTCTTTACTGAATTTGTTAAATCACTTATCCTAAAAGTCAGTGACCAAACTAATTTGTATTTCTACTACTACTGCTGATTAGGACCTGTTTACGTAGTTTATAACTACCTCTTAATTTATCTTTAAAAGTAGTTAATTATCTATGTATGCAAACTTCACTTAATATTAGATATAATATATATCTTGTGGTTATCTCTGAACTTATCTTATTCAATGTAATTTTAATTTTTTTGTCTTTAAGATACTTTAGGATTCTCTATATAAATTGGTGTATATTGTTCCCACCAGTGGGGATTGCCTTCTGCATGTCCTTTCTTCACAATTTGTACATACCACATTGTCTAATGTTATGCCTTTATGTCTTCACCTAGTTGTTGCTCATGTCATGGGATGAAAAAGCCATTCTCCAGGAAGGAAGACCATGGTGTCTATGGGCTTGTCTAAAGAGTATCTATTATTTCAAATAGAAATAAAAGAGCTGTATGTATGACATAGAATTGTTGTCATCAGTGAATTTCTGGTGCATTTATTAACTCTGTTTCTGTTTTGCTATAGGAGTTCTTTAGCTATTACACTTCCCCCTATTACTGTGGCTAAATACCAGTCAACATGTTGTTTACATTCATTACTGCGCTGACCTGTTAATATTAAACATTGCTAGGTTAAGATTGTATAAAGTTCACTGTAATAAGCCTATCAACTATTCATTTTAAATTTAATTATACCCAGGAAGATATATTTTATCCACTACCCCTTACAGATCATCATCTCTAGGCCTATGTGATAAAGTGTTTGACTTACATTAATAGTCCTTATAAAGCTTAATGTGGCCATTCTAGTGCATCTCTCTCTTATTATTTGGTGGTGTGTGTCTTTCTACTTTGGCGACAATATTGTAAAGTAACTGCAATGTGGGTCAGCATTTGTGGAAACAGTTCTAGCATTTGTGGAACCACTTGGTCCCAGCTTTTTCAAAGTTTCTTCCTGGCAACACTCATTTGGAAACTTTTCTGCAGTTGTATTATCTGGTAGATTGTTCTTTCAGACTTCTTTCCCTTAGTTTGATATAGCATCCTTTGTTTTACAAATTATTTCTCAGTACTTGGGAGGCTGAGACAGGAGTAGTGCAAGTTCAAGTTCAAGGCTAGTCTTGGCAACTTAGAGAGATCCTGTTACAAAATAAAAAAAAATAAAAAAAGCTGGAAGTATAGTTCAGTAGTAGAGTGTCCTGGGTTCAATCACTAGTATCATAAAATAAAATAAAAGGTCTGGGGGTATACCTCAGAGTAAGAACACCCCTGGATTCACTCCTCAGTACCATAAAAAATTAAAACTTAAAAAGAGACCAGTCTTTGCTGGAAGGCAATTGAATCTTACTTGTTCTATCAGTTGTTAACAATGAAAATTTACATAGCTAGAATAAAACTTGTTTGCTAACATTCAGAAAAGTCAAAATATATTTGAAACAAAAATATGATCAATTCTCACATGTTGGTGAGGAAAAACTGGGTCCTACTCACTTCTTCAATCATCCTTGGCATCAGAGAGTACATCTTCATATAATCCATCGATGTCTAACATAGCCTGATCTATGTCAAGGATGAGATCTTCATCGTCTTTTAGAGACAGTATCGATTCTAAGTCAGAGAGATCAGCAAGATCTGGTAGTGAAGATTCCTCAGGAGGAGATGCATCTGCTCCTCTCTGTTCTGCTCTATCATTTTGTTCTCCATGAGGAACTTGTTGTTCTTGTGAAATAAGGTGTAAAAGCTCACCAGCTATTGTTATTAACTGAGCTACACAGTCAACAAGTCGACCAACTAGGACAGGAATTGACCCAGGCTCCATGCCTAAATATTCTACTTAACAGATAAAATATTACTAAAAGCTATAACAAATAAGCTTTTAATGGTAATGGATAGTGAAATTAGTATATTGATATGATTATGATCAAATATAGAACAAAAGAAGTGGTACTACACGAATTTATGATGGTGTTGGTGAATCTCCCACAAAATGTACATACGCTACTCTTGTTTTTACTAGTCGTGAATTATGATGATAACAGTAACCAGGCAGATTGTCACAGCCAAGAGAAAACAGCAAATCAGATCTAACAATAAAAAAGAGAATTACAGATTAGCACCCTAATCCCTTTATCCATCCATTAGGTTCTGGCTACAAGATACACCCATCAAGCATTATCCGTTAGGTTGAATGGGGATCTCTAACTATTCTCTCTCTTTTTTAAATAGACTTACAAGAATCTACGTCCTCTCTTCCTTTGGAATTTCTTAGGGTTTTAATCTCTTGTTAGGGGGTTTGAGAAGAAAGTGAGCATAAGCACTTTATTTATCTCTCTTGTACCATTCTATTGAATATGGATATATCCCCTCAAGGTCTTTCAATTAACTCTGTCTTTATTAGCACCTTTCCCTCACTGACATTTATATCAGCAGCAGCTAAATATTTTTTGTGTTTCTAATAATCCACTCATTAAAGTTTCCCATTGCTCTTCATCATGGGGAATGTGTGGTTAATAGAAGTCTCATGTTTTTCTGTCTTTTGTCAAACTTTGGGGAACTGCAGTTATAAAATTTGTCCCTTGGTTATTTTCCATTACTGCTGATCTTCCACATCTAGCAGTCAGTTTTTCTAACCATTTCTAAAGCTATGGTTCTACTATTTTCAATTGTATGTATGGTGGGATCTTCATAGCCCCTCTTTTTCAGTGATTATATACTTTGGTAAGGCAACAGTCTTTGTTAAAAATGCAGGGATTGAGCCAGGTGCAGTGGCTCATGCCTGTAATCCCAGTACTTAGGAGGCTGAGACCAGAAGAGTACAAGTTCAAGGTCAGCTTCAGGGATTTAGAAAGACCCTCAGTAACCTAGCAATACCCTGTTTTAAAATAAAAAGGATTGGGGGTGGAACTCAAAGATAGAAGGTCCCTGGGAGAAAGAAAGAGAGAGAGAGAGAGGGAGAGGGAGAGAGGGGGGGAGAGGGAGAGGGAGAGGGATAGGAGAAAGAAAGAAAGAAAGAAAGAAAGAAAGAAAGAAAGAAAGAAAGAAAGAAAGAAAGAAAGAAAGAAAGAAAAAGGGGGGAGGGAGGGAGGAAGTAAATAAGGAAGGAAGATCTAAGGAGGACTGGGCCAGTATTATTTACCTTCTACATTTTTCTTCCCATAAGTAATTATTCTAACAAACACACTTATGGAAGATATATTACGTGTCAAGCACTGTAAAAACCACTTTTGTATATTTGTAATATTTAATAGTCATAATAAAATAACCCTATGAAGTTGGATGGAAAAAATGAGGATTGAGGGATTAAATAACTTGTGCATGGTAAGTAAAGATGGAGAGCTGGAAGTCCAGATCTAACTTCTAAAAATCCTATGTCAGAGGGTTACAAATTTAGGTGCCTACGTAGCAAATTTGCCTTAGTAGAGCCAGAGCTGACATCTCATTCTTCTAAACAGGAATAGAACTGAGAATGTTAATCTCATTTTCTATCCCTAGAGATGGACTGAATTCTAAGTTGAATGTGACTCAGGCAGAGGGATGGAAAGATCTGGATCAGCCCCCATGGGATCCATATCATCTGTTACTCAGGGAGTGTCCATTATCTGTCCTTTCCCTGAACCACTGAATTGATTGAAACTCATAAACTACTAGGGCTGGGATGGATGAGAGGGTCAAGGCTGTTCCTATAAAATTATTTCTGGACTTACACAATTAGATAGGATGTGAACACTCTGGCCACAACTAAAAAACAGTCCTCACCCCCGGAATGATGAACTTAAAATTGATAGGTTTAAGGACATTATCAATGTATAAAAACAAGGGCAAAATGTATTAAAATTTCGAAGAGCAAAGGACCCTTCCTAACTGAGTGGATAGTCTTGAGTATTTTCTCTTCCCTGTGGTGTTTGCTAATTTTGGGCACAGGTTGAAGATAAGGCTTGGCTCTAAGGCAGAGGGGCTCTACTGAGAAAAAGGAGAAATCAGTGTAACCTTGGGTAATACAGGAAGTTAGCATAATGGGTTGTAAATTTGAGACATACAGGTCTAGTTTTTCTTACCTGAAATTAGTTGAGATCTAGACTGGTGCCTGGGCAAGGAAATCAGGGTAAATTTCCCAAGGTCTCCCAGGACTTCAGAACCAAATCCACCTTAAAAGGAGGGATACTGCCACAAGCATGCTACGGGTCTCCACCTCAAACGATTACCTAGATTTTGAAGTTAGAGAAACATAGGGGAGGATAATGAATCAACAAGATCAAAACCACTCTCAAAGCACACATTAGATGAAGTGATTTAAAAATGCATAAGGATATATAAAGCACTTAGCATAATCAAACATCTTAAAGAAGAACAAAATTGGAGGATACATACTATCAGATATTAAAAGTAAGACACAGAAGGACAAATACTGTATGTTCTCTTTCATATGCAGAAGCTTAAAAAGTCAATTTGAATGTAGACTAGTAATTACTAGAGGCTTGGAAGGGTAGGAGAGGGGGGTGACAAAAGGGAGCTTGGATAATGGGTTCTAAAATCCAGTTAAGCTGAATATGTTCTGGTGTTCCACAACACAGTGGGCACGCGTGCGCGCGCGCGTGCGCGCACACACACACACACACACACACACTAAGAGAGGAGCCTGATATACTCCAAACATAAAGAAATGACAAGGAACCAGGCATGGTGTCACATGCCTATAACCCCAGTACTTGAGAGGCTGAGACAGGAGGACCACAGGTTTGAGACCAGCTTCAGCAACTTAGACTGTTTCAAAATAAAATATTTAAATAGGGCTGGGGTGTAGACCAGAGGTAGAATGACCCTGAGTTCAATCCCCAGTACCAAAAAATAAAAAGAAAAAAGAAAAAGAAGGATAATGACAAGAAGAGGGAGCCATCTCCCTTACACCAAATACCACATTAATGTGAAATGGAATAATAATAATGTGAAATGGATCGCAGACCTAAATGTGAAAGATAAAACAATAAAGTGCCTAGATCAAGCCACAGAAAATCTTCATGATATTAGGTAGACACATATTTCTTATGACACATAAAACATTTAATATGAAATAAACTATTTAAATTTAAAAATCAGTAAGAAAAAGACAATGCATTTTTTTGGGGGGGAGTGGTACCAGGGATCGAACCCAGGGACATTCTACCTCTAAGCTACACTCCCAGCCTTTTTAAAATTTTGATACAGAGTCTTACTAAATTGCTGAGGCTGGCCTCAAACCGGTAATCCTCCTGTCTCAATCTCCTAAGTAATGGGATTACAGGTATGAGCCACCATGCCTAGCTAACGTAATTTTTTAAATGGACAAGCACATGAATAGTTTCTCATCACTAGTACTCATGAGGGAAATTCAAATTAAAACCACAATGAGATAGGCAAAAACCTACCATAAAAGCTAAAGTTGAAAAAAAAAGATATTACCAAGCTTTGAGAACATGGAGCAACTGGAATTCTCAGACATTATTGGTAAAAGTGTTAACTGGTATAACCATAATGGAAAACTATTGGCAGTGTCTACTAAAACTAAATATACCTCTATCTCATGAACCTGCTATTGTATTCTTAAGTATATAACAAAATTAAAGCAGTGCAAATATTCACCAGAATACATGCACAAGAATGTAAAAAGATGTATAAATTATAGTGTAATAATTCTATTTATATGAAATTACAGAACAGGAAAATGAATCTATGGACCAGAATTGAACAGGGTGATTATCTTTGAAAAGGGGGGTTATCAACTAGAAAGGGATATGAGAAAGGACTTCTGGGGTACTGAGGATATTCTGGATCTTGCTACAATTGCATATATAAAAGACAAATCATTGATCCATAACTTTAAAATTTGTGTACTTCTCTGTATATATGCTATACATCCAAACTTTGTTTTATTTTTTATTTTTATTAATCTCTCTTTCTTGTGAAATTATCATCAACACAATTAATCAAAAGTTACCATTTTTCTTCTAGCTGTTTCTAACTAGAAATCTGGCAATAAGTGTCTAACAGTGGGATAGAAATGGAGCAAAGGAATCCAAATCCTCTGGGTCTGTGTTTATAGTTGATAAGCTTCTCTGCATCAGGCAAGGTAAATTAGTTCATTCCCAAGGGGAACAGAGGCAGTTACATGCGAGAGATTAAAATGTGCCTTTGGTAAGTACAAGTGCCAGTTTCTTACTTATGAATAGGAAATTTTTTCATATTCCCCCCTCTTATGCTGCAGCACCATTTGGATACATGCATTTAATTTGGATTCTTAAAAAATACCTCTAGACATACATAACTTCTCATTCCCTTCCCTACCTCTGAGGAAACATCAAAAGACCTCATCCCCAAAGAGCAAATTTGATCATTCTGACATAGCAGGAACATTTCTTGAGGAATACTATGAACAAAGCAAGAAGATTTACCCTTTAAACTCTTTTAAAAAGGTTACAAATCTTTGCCTTAAAAATACTGTGTACAAAAGGCATTTGCCTGTTATAGGATCTGACATTTAAAATCCCCATGAACCATCTTTAATTTATCAAGAAAAAAAGGGAAGAATTGTGCAGCTGAAGAGCTAAACATGGCCTCTTTTGAAAATATATGAAAAATTCAAAACAGAAACTGAATTAAGAGGAGTAGAAAATGTCCTTATGGTCAATTTAAACCAAGTTTTACTGAATTTCTTTCCTCCTGCAAATCTGCTCATCGCTGTAGAGAGAAGCACAGACTCTTCCCTACCCTTCAGAAAAACAACTTAATCACTACACAAAAACAACCTCTTTGGAAAAAAAATATTCTAGTTATTTTCCTAGACAAACATATTTTCCTCAAAACACTGTTCAAATTTTAGGACAGTCATCCCATATTAGCTTGGTGGGACCCCACACAGGTTGTCCTAGAATCTTGGCTGTTATAAGAGGCCCTGAGAGAGTCTGGAAAGAAATATAATACTTCTAGAAACACTTTTGGTTTTTAAATATTACCAATACAGAAGATAAAGTCTAAAGTATGGAGAATAAAAACTGAACTTGGGGTAACAGAAAAAAGGAGTTCTACTTCCAAGTCTTTGCTCAGATTTCCAAGAGGAGAAAAAGAAAATTGTTTGTTGGGAGACAGCAGATAATAAAACGATGCTAGTAGTTATCAGGGTGGGATATGGTGTCAAACAGACCTATATTTGAATTTAACTTTACCATTTACTAAATGGAAAGTTATTCTATTGCTCTTTGCATCAGTTTCTTCATCCATAAAATGTGGATAACAAGTCATAAGAATTACATGATTTAAATACATGCAATGAGTTTAGAATGGTGCCTCTTGTTTAGTTCTTCCCTCTGTCTGCAAACATGCTGTCTATCTGTCAAAGGATGGAGCTTCCTGTTCTCAAATTCTTCAAAATACAATTCCATAACCACTCTCAGTAGCTCATTCCAGTGTTTTATAGTTTCTTCCTTCTGGTAACTATAATCTCACATGTTCACATACATTAATCTACAACAATCCTGTGCCCAAGGATTATTCCTATTTTAAAACTAAGAAAGTGAAACCCCAGGAAGGCTAAATGACTTGCCGAGATTACACATCTGGTTAATGGCAGAGCAAGAGTAAGAAGCTGATTCTTCAGACTTTTGATCCTCTGCTCAGACTATTATACTGTGGCTTGTATGTCTTATCATGTGCTAAGGAACTCCAGATCACTAGAAGAATAAGAACCACTGTTAGGATAACAACAAGGACACAATATAGCCTTTTTGGTCAGCTAACTAAGTGGATCAAAGGACAAAAATTCCTTTGAGGATAACTTTCATTGTCTTGATCCTTACATACTATTGTTCCCAGAGTGTGCCTACAGTTAGAAAGTGCTAGTAAAAAGGAAAGATACCAAAAGCCTAGGTGAACATTCAAATCACCTTAAGGCCATGTGTTCATCCTTGAAAGTATATAAGATTATGTAAGTATATACTTATATAAGTATATAAGTATAAAGTATATATAAGAGTACATGGTCTCCCAAGAGTACATGGTCTCCTGCTTTCCTTTTTTAGTTTTTGTGATATTGGGGATTGAACCAAGGGTGCTCTACTACTGGGTCCTTTTTATTTTTTTTATTTTGAAAAAAAGTCTTGCTAAATTTCCCAGGCTGGCTTCAAACCTGAGATACTTCTATTTTAGCCTCCAAAATCCTGGGCTTCCAGTTGTGTACTACCATGCCCAGTCTCTGGCTTTCTAACATCTCTACTTTTGACCTCTGAAATATATATATGCTCAGAATAAATTGGAGGAAGTGAAGGTGAAATTTAAAAAATTCCTAAAAAATACAAAGATTCCTAATATCCCCAAAAGAAAAATGCTTTGAGCACTGAAAAATGCTTAAGCAAGAATTTCCTTTCCTTCTGATAATTTCCTACCTCTACTTCCAAAGGTTTTTCAAATGCACCAAAGATTAGTATTTTAAACACAGGTAAAGAAAGAATCCCCATCGCATGTATGCTAGACACTCAGAAAAGCATACCAGGACCACAATTCTGCCCTCTGGTGAAAGCCCTGCTAGTAAAACAACAGCATGCTGCTTAAGTCAAAATATGGAGTTCTCCTTGCAGGATTTCCTTACAGAATTTCCTTTTCAATATTAGCAAGAGTAGCCAGGTACCACCTGGTACACTCCTGTAATCCTAGTACTTGGGTGAGGGGCTAAAACAGGAGGATCACAGGTTTGAGGACAGCATGTGGTAATTTAAGAGACCCTATTTCAAAACAAAAAGGGCTGGGAGTATGTCCTTGTGGTAGAATGACCTTGGGTTCAGCCCCCAGTAATACAATTATATATGACATATATGTGCACACACACACACACACACACACACACACACACACACATGAGTGCAAGAGGCAGGAGAGTTTCAAGGCAAGCTCGCTTGACAGGAACAAAAAAAAATCTGCCTCTCATCTCTCATGACTGATTATTACCAGATTAAATATTTATGTTCTAAAACACACTTTTAATGGAATATAATGGCCTCTCTACCTAATTACCCTTGCTAAAGTCACCAGTCACTTCCACATTACTAAATCCAATTGTCAATTCTCAGTTCTCATCTTACTTGTCTTTGTAAGCATATCTGATATGATGGATCATTTCCAAGTCATTTTTTCACCTATTGTTATTCTTTTGGTGATCTTATACAGACTATAAATAATAATCCATATGTAAATGACTCAAACATTTATTAAACCAGCTCAGACCTTTGTCCAGAATTCAGACTTGTGTATTTGATTGCCTTGACACTGATTTGTGATATCTAAAACTCAATATGAGCTGGGCGTGGTAGCACATGCCCATAATCACAGTAATAGGGAGGCTAAAACAGGAAGATCACAGGTTGGAGGCCAGAATGCAGTAACTTAGTGAGACCCTGTTTCAAAAAAAAAATTAAGAACAAATTCATGTTATTTGCAGGGAAATGGATGCAACTGGAAAACATTATGTTAAGTGAGATTAGCCAATCACAAAGAGTAAAGAAGCATATGTTCGCCCTAATATGCGGATGCTAGGGAGAAGATGGGCATAAGAGGGTCTCCAGATGAAAAAGGAGAGACCCTCGAAAGCAAAGAAGTTGATTTAACCGAAGGGGTTGGACGGGGGGAGGGCACACTAATGTATATCAAGGTTACTCACTAAACTGAACTTGAGAGGGAGGGAGGGCGAGGGAGTGGGGTGGGAATTTGGGGAAGGGGTCAAATGAGAATTGTGAGCACATATATCGTTATCAATTTGTACCTAACAAAGATGTATGCTTACAATGGCATTAATAAAAATAAAAATTAAAAAAAAAATTAAAAAGGGCTTGGAGTGTAGCTCAGAAGTACAATCCCCACTACTGAGAAATAAAAGTAAAACATAAAATAAAATTCAATATGTCCACAATAGGATCCTTTGTCTCCCCTCCAAAACCTACACCTTTCATAGCTATCTCTATCTCAGTAGATGGCAATTCTATTCTCCTAACTATTCAGGATAAAAATATATTGGGTTTATCTTTGACTCTTTTCTTCTGCCCACAACCCACAGCCAATCCACCAGGATACCCTGTTGGTTCTGCCTTCAAGGTATGTATAGTCTCACCACTTGTCATCATGACCAACTGTCAGCCACCTCTCACCTCAATTATTTCAACAACCTCCTAACAGGGTTTCCTTTGATTCACTGTAGTCTCTTCTCAACACAACATCCAGAGTGATCTCTTTAAAATGGAAGTTGGACCATGTTCTTGATCAAGCCTCCACAATCTGCAACCTCACCTTTGATTTCTCTCCTCCTCTCCCTGTTCTAGCCGCCCTGGCCTCTGTCATTCCTCGTACTTACCAGGTACATTCCTTCTTCAGGTGCTTTGCACTGGCTATTCTTTCTGTCTGGGATGCTCTTGACTCAGATGTCTGAATATCTAAATCCCCCACCTCCGTCCAACTCTTTCCTACATCTTGCCTGCTCGATGATGGTTTTGCTTACCACCTTTTTAATATTAAACCTCCTCTTTCCAAGCTGCAATTTCTGAGTCTTCCTTTTTCTGCTCTACTTTTTATTTTTCTTATGATTTATCACATTCAAGCTGAGTGCATGCCAATCATCCCAGTATGGGGGAGAAGGCTGATAAAGGAGGATAGTAAGTTCAAGGCCAGTCTCAACAACTTATTGATACTCTTTCAAGATTAAAAAAAAATTTAAAGGGGGTGGGGTGTAGATCAGTGATAGAGTGTCCCTTGATTCTATCCCCAGTAAAACACACACACACACACACACACACACACACACACACACACGAAAAGAAAAGATGTTAGCACTTTCTACACATCTTATATAATGTACTATTTATTATGATATCATTTATTTTCTAGCTTCACTCTCTAAAA
This sequence comes from Graphiurus murinus, assembly GCA_004027655.1. Classification (NCBI taxonomy): domain Eukaryota; kingdom Metazoa; phylum Chordata; class Mammalia; order Rodentia; family Gliridae; genus Graphiurus; species Graphiurus murinus. Next base: position 19,289 of record PVLC010016040.1, read on the forward strand.
TATAAGTTCAATGAAAGAAGGGGTCTTGGTTGCGTTTAAGTGCAAGAACAGTATCTGGTACTTAGGAGGTATTTAGCAGATATGTGTTAAATAAGAAGGCCAATAATTCCTTGTATTTATATCATTTATGTTTTTTTTAATGCTTTCATAGCATATCTCACTTGATCTTCAGAATTACTGTGAGGAGGGTACAGCAACATGAGGTTGATTTTCAATACTTTACATTTAAGAAAATCCAAATCCAGAGAAGCTAAGTGATCACCCAATGTCACATACCTGGAATGTGGAAGAACTAGGAACTTCGTTCCTCACTCTTCCCATAGCCTCCAAAGGCCTTCAAAATTCTGTTAGGACAGAGGCATCTCTTGCTATGCCATTAATTCAGTGTTTCAAACCTTAATGTATTTTACCAGCACATGGGAACACAAACAAAAAATCGCCAAAAGAGCTGAGTTTGTTGTTGTTGTTATTGAATTGCCCTGTGAGTATCAGAGAATATGATCCCCATATGGCACTCTCTCCAAGAAAGCAAGCATAATTTGAAAACCCCATCTACTCTGTGGAATAAATCATTTGTTTCTCCCTAACTACCTCTGCTTTCTCCCTCCTATTACACATTAAACCAAACAGTTCTGCAAAGCAATATAAAAATACAAAAGGGGAAATTATAGTCAAGGAAGAATCTATGACCTAAAGTATATCCCAGTAGCCTCTTCCTCAGTGCTATCATTTAAGCCACAAGCTGCTTATGTTGAAAGCTCTCCCCTACTGCAACTGACACATGAGAAAAGGGGAAAATGTCCTTTTAAATGTACCAACAAAGAGGAAGCTGGTATTTACTTGGCAGGGGAAGAACAGGATACTTCCTGCTTGGCATGCTGCTACCATTGGTATCTAGTCCAGAAGCTGCTGCATTCTGCAGGGGTGGCAACTATTTTGTCCTGAGGATAACACAGTGGAAGATACAGCTATATTTATGTACAGGCTTTAATAGAGATGCTGGTCACCCCTAGTAAGCTCACAGGAATTGACAGAAATGGCGCAGCCAGGAAAAAGACAAGCCAAGTCCTCAGTGCCTTCTGGCAGGTGACTCCACAGCCAGACGAGGAGGCCTGGATCTCTTTCCAGGGATATATCTGGTAACCTTCCCAAGAGTCACTGAATAGACCAGGTTTATCTTCAGAGCCCTTTTTAGAATTGGTCTTTCCAAGATCACAGCAAAGCAAGTGAAGTGGTTGAAGCTTGACTTTACTCCCAAGTCAGTTCTGCTGCTAGGCCCAGCAAATATTCCCTAAGGAAACAACAAGTCGGGAATGGTGGAGCACACCTGTAATCCTAGTACTTGAGAGGCTGAGACAGGTTTAAAGACAGCCTCAGCAATTCAGTGAGACCCTCAGAAACCTAGTGAGACCCTGTTTCAAAATAAAAAATAGGGCTGGACGTGGTGGCACACACCCGCAATCCCAGTACTTGGGGGATTGAGACAGGAGGATTGCAGGTTCGTGGTCAGCCTCAGCAATTTAATGAGACCCTCTGCAACTTAGTGACACCTTATTTCAAAAACTAAAAAATAAATAAATAAAATAGGGCTGGGAGTGTCGCTCAGAGGCAGAATGCCCCTAGGTTCAATCCCTAGTACCATAAAAATAAATAAATAAATAAATAAATAAATAAATAAATAAATAAAATAGAAAGGGCTGGGGATGGAGCTTGGAGTTAGAATGCTTCTGGGTTGACTCCCCAGTACCATAAAAAAAAGAAAAAGGCTGGGCGTGGTGGTGCACACCTATAATCCCAGGACTTGGGAGGCAGAGGCAAGAAGCTCGCAGATTCAAGATCAGCCTCAGCAACTTAGTGAGAACTTGTTTCCAAACAAACAAACAACAACAACTAGATAGATAGATAGATAGATAGATAGATAGATAGATATAGATATTTATGGCACCAGAGATTGAACTTAGGGGCTATTCTACCTCCAAGCTACACCCCCAGTCCTATTTTTTTATTCTTTATTTTGAAACAGGTTCTCACTAAGTTGCAGAGGGCTTCACTAAGTAGCTGAGGCTGGCCACAAACCTGCAGTTCTCATGTCTCAGCCTCCCAAGTACTGGGATTGCAAGCGTGCGCCACCATGCCCGGTGACAAAAAATAGTTTTAAAAGGGGGTACTGGGATATAGTTCAGATGTAGAATGCCCCTGGAGTTAATCCCAAGAAAGGAAGGGAGGGAGGGAGGGAGGAGAAAGGAGGGGTAGGGGAGGGGGAAAGGAAGGAAGGGAGGGAGGGAGGGAAGGAGGGAGGAGGGAGGAGGGGAGGCAAGGGAAGGGGAGGGAGGGAGGAGGGGAGGCAAGGGTATGGGAGGGAGGAAGGAACGGAGGAAGGGAGGGAGGGAGGAAGGGAGGGAGGAAGGGAGGGAGGAAGGGAGGGAGGAAGGGAGGCAGCAAGCAATCAGTTCAATGATAAGCCTCAGGCTGAAAACAGAAGTGTCTTATAAATACAATCTATCAAATGCTTGCTAGACTTCAGATCATACATGGATGTAAACATCACTGAAACATGAGGACACACACAACAACCACAGCCACACAGGTGTGTACTGAAGCATTTGACACAGGGCAAGTAGGAAGGATGGAAGAAGGAGACATTGTTTTTCAGGCGGAGAATATGGGCATTAGAGACAGAGACCTGGATTCAAATCTAAAAGCTTTCTTACCTTGACAGGTCACTCAAGCTTGTTGTAATTCACTCTCCTGGTCATACTACAAAAAGAAAAAAGAAAAGCAAGGAAATAAAGATGTTGATAATACTCTGAGCAGTATATTACCTTTGTGATTTACATAATTTTAATTATGAGGAGATGCCCTATTGCTTTAGTTAAAAAAAAAATAAAGGCATGAGGCAGACATGGTAGTGCATGCCTATAATCCCAGTATTCAGAAAGCTGATACAGGATTGCAGGTTAAAGGCCAGCTTCAGCAATTTAGCAAGACCTTGTTTCAAAACAAAAAATAAAAAGGGCTGGGGGTGTTGCTCAGTACTACAGTGTTTGAGTTCAATCCTCAGTACCACAAATAGATAAATGATAAATAAAATCATAACTTTTGAGTTCAAATATAGATTTAAACTCTACAATTGATACTTTCTAACAGTATTGCATTGAGGAAGGCACTTAATCTCTGTAAACTTGAGTTGATTGATTTATGTTGGGAGGATGCTATGTGTTTTTTAAACCATATAAACTCCAAGGCAAAGAAAAATTTTCTTTCTTTTTTTTTTTGGTCATACTCAGGATTGAACCTAGGGGCATTCTACCTCTGAGCTAACCCCAGCCCTGTTTTATTTTATTTAGAAACAATGTCTTGCTAAGTTACTACACTCTGGTCTTGAACCTAGGTTCTTTCTGTCTCTGCCTCCCAAGTACTGGATTATAGGCATGCACCACTATATCCAGGTAAACTAATTCTTAACTAGGAATAAATAGGCCCTGCCCAGAATTTATCTAGATTTAATTATATATTAATAAAGCTCACACCCTGGCTAATTCCTTTTTTTTTTTTCTTTTTGCGGTACTGGGGATGGAACCTGGGGGCATTCTACCTCCAAGCTACAGCCCCAACCCTATTTTTTATTCTTTATTTTGAAACAGGGTCTCACTAAGTTGCAGAGGGCCTCACTAAGCAGCTGAGGCTGGCTGCGAACCTGGATCCTCCAGTCTCAGCCTCCCAAATGCTGGGATTACAAGCATGCGCCACCATGCCCGGCTTCCCTGGCTAATTCTTAAGTTAGCTCTGACCAGATATAAACTAGGCTTAGGCCCTGGCTAGAGCTTATCTGGCTTCTAACTAGTCTTAATCTAGGCATATGCCCTGTGTAGTGCTTAACTGGTTATAACTAAATCTGAAGTTAGGCTTTGGCCTTTATCAGCATTTAACTGTGTACTCACTTATTGTAAAATAACTTTAGGCCCTAATTAGAGCTTAACTGGTTCTAATACTTAATAAGACTTAGGTACTGATTAGTGTTTAACTCGGTTATAACTAAACCTATTCTAGGCTTAGACCATGGCTGTGCACTAACTGACCTGACCTCTGGCTAGACCTACACAAGGGTTAGGCAATGGCTATGCTTGAAGAATATTCTTAAGAAGTCTTAACCAAGCTAGAAACTTCTAACTAAAGTCAGGCTGAGTGTGATGGTACACAACAATACTTCCAGTAATTGGGAAGCTAAGAAAGGAGGATCCCTGGTTCACCATCAACCTCAGCAGCTTATACGGAGGCCCTCTAAGATTTGGTGAAACCTTGTTTCAAAATTAAAACAAACAGTAATCCCAGCATTCGGGAGGCTGAGACCAGAGGATCCGGGTTCGCAGCCAGCCTCAGCTACCTAGTGAGGCACTCCGAAACTTAGTGAGACTCGGTTTCAAAATAAAGACTAAAAAATAGAGCTGGGGGTATAGCTCGGAGGTAGAATGCCCCTGAGTTCAATCCCCAATACTGCAAAAAAAAAAAATTAAAACAAACAAACAAATAAATAAATAAATAATTTTTTAAAATGTGGCTGGGGTGTAGCTCAGAGGCAGAATGCCCCTGGGTTCAATCCCCAGTACTAACAAAAAATAAATAAAGGAAATGAATAAAACCTAGGCTGGCTAAACTTTAACTGGGCTGACTAGGCAATAATTAGACTCAGGTTTAAATCTTTTCTTTAAGAACTTTGCAGTTACTCTTTACTAAAGATAACCTCAGTCATATACTTTTTCTATTCCTCACCTCCCTTAGACTGTATCTACTATTACCTCACTTACTCTGCAGTTTCAGGCTACTCTTCAGTCAAGAAAAAGACATAGGCATGATCCCTAGCTTACCCCACCACAGCAGGAAATAAGACTGCACCTAGCCTCATTACACCTAATTGTGGTTGTAGTATAATGCAGAAAGTAATCACCAAATTCATTCCCCCAAGAAACCAAGGGATGCTCTTTCATTTAGCACTGCACCTAGAATTATATTTTGGTCTCACCAGTCACCATGGGCTGTACAACTTCTTCCAAGATGCTTTCACTTTGTAACAAGTTTGTAGTATATTTAGAAGAAATTCTCCCCATGTGCAGGAGAAGCATCTACAGCTTTAACCCAGAATGTGCAATTGGCAGTTAAGAAGAGAGATACTTGATGTACTAGAATTGAAGTAAAAGGCCTTGTACAAGTTTCACAAGGCTAAACTCTGGGCATTTGTAGACACTATGAACTCACAGTTTATTATTCCACACATACAAACAAACATTCCTTCACTGTTTGTTTTGTTGTGGGGGATTAAACACAAGGCCTTGCAAATGCTAATCTCATGTTTTACTCTTACTCATATTGTCAGTCATTTTGGATTACAGCAGTGAGACTGTTGACCAAAACACCTGTATAGTCCTATTAGCCCCTACAAGTATAGGGTGACTCAGTATTAGCTCTGCATGGACTAACTGAAATTTATGGGTACTTTACAGGGCAAAGGAGCTAAGTAGTTCAACTCATAGAACAGGACCTGAGAAAGAACTGTTCCTACAGGATATGACCATTCTTTACATTAGGCTGTGTGCAGAAGTAAGTAGGTCAAAAGGACTAGTCTGAGCCAGGCATGGTAGTGCACACTTGTAATCCCAGTACTTGGGAGGCTGAGATAGGAGGATCACAGGTTCGAAGACAGCCTCAGCAAGTAGTGAGACTCTCATCAATGTAGTGAGACCCTGTTACCAAATAAGAAGTAAAATTGTGCTGGGGGTGTAGGTCAGAGGTAGAATGATTTGGGGTTTAATTCTCAGTACCACACACACACAAAAATGACTAGTCTGAGGACCAGGATTAGTTTATGCATCCATTCAGCCATCATGCTACTTTGTGCCAGATATCATTCAGAGTGCTGAGAATATGATGTTAAGCCAATATAGCCAGAGCACTTGACCTCATGGAATTTTCATTCTACAGACAAAGTGAGGAGGGTCTGCACAGCCATGAATTAATGCCCAGGTTAAAACCATCTATAGCCAGGTACAATGGCACATAACTGTAATCCCAGTACTTGGGAGGCAGTAGGATCAGAGGTTAGAGGCCAGCATGTAATAATTTAGTGAGATTCTGTTTCAAAATAAAAAGGGCTGGGGGTGTCACTGAGAAGCCTTGAAAATGTGATATAACAACAGGAGAAGAGATCAGAGTTTTTCTTATCCGCATCCCAGTTTAGCACCACTCATATCCATTCATTTCTTGTGACAATAACAGAAAAATGCCTTCCAGTGATCACAGGCCCCATTGGGATGACACATAAAATTCTCAGGGACAGGCTCCTGGGTTTTCTGCTCTGCCTTGTCACTAAAACCTTCTTACCTCTATTTTATATACTTTCTAATTCTTTGATTTTTTCCCCAACCTCTGGCCAGTCTGAGGAGGCTACTGGCAGAGTTACAATCTAATATTTGAGAGATGTTTTGAAAAAGGAAAGTATTACCAACCATTAGTTGTGCTTTGTGACTAAATTCATAAATACTTTTCTTATAATTGCAGAAGCATTACAAATTACTGCTGTAATTAGATACTACTCCAGCTTTGCTTTGATATTCAGGATAATAAGGGAAGTACATAACTGGGCATGGTGGCACACTCCTGTAATTCCAGTCTTTGGGATGCTGAGACAGGAGGATTGCAGGTTCAAGGACAGCCTCAGAAACTTAGTGAGACCCTGTTTCAAAATAAAAAATAAAATCAGTCTGAGCGTGTAGCTCAGAGGTAGAATGCCCTGCGTTTGATCTCAGCACTACTACTAGTAATAGTAGTAGTAGTAGTAGTAACTAATACTAATACTAATACTAATACTAGAAGTATATTGGCATCATTTAGATACTTAGTGTTAGGCCCAAATACTGAGCCATTCACTCACTCCAGGGAGAAGCAAAGAAAGGAAAGAGTTTAAGGAACTTAGAACTGAAAAGAAAGAACTAAGAAGGTTATATATCTCTTTATGGAGGTTGAGAACTAGGTGCTGATGTTTCTAACTTAAGCATGGCTTTCAATAGCCCCTACTGAAGAACAAGGGAATGCATAGATCAAGCCTGGAAGGACTAAAAGTAGTAGTTGTCATTTGGTACCAATTTTCTGCCCAGGTAACATTTGGCAACATCTGAAGAGACTTTTGGTTGTCACAACTGAGGCAGGGGATGCCACTGTCCATTAGTGGGCAAAGATCAGGGAATTACTGAACATCATAGACTACACAGGACAGTATCCCTGAACAAGGAATTATTGGCCCAAAATCAATAGTGCTAAGGTTGGAAAAATGGAACCTGAGGAATCCTTCCCATACTATTATCTGTCAAATACACTTAAAAGCCTTTTTATGGGCACTCTGGGAGATGTAGATCATCACCTCTCCCTTGAGGGAGCTTAAAGTGTAATAGGGAGGCCAACCAAGCACACTGAAGCACCAGAAAATAACAAGTGTATCACAGTTATTCTACATGATGTGATATATCCCCTGGATATAATAGGAATTTTTTTATGGGATACTAGGGATTGAACCCAGGGTTATTCTACCTCTGAGCTACACCTCCAGCCCTATTTTATATTTTATATTTCCTTTTTAAACAAGTTCTCTCTAAGGTACCATGCACTGGCCTTGAGCCTGTGATCCTCCTATCTCAGCCTCCCAAGTGCTAGGATTTTCAGGCATGTAAGTGCCTGGCTTACAGGAACTTTTTTTTAAAAAAGCTTTTAAGCTAGGCACAGTGACATATACCTGTAATCCCAGTATTTGGGAGGCTAATACAGGAGGATTACAGGTTCAAGGCTACCCTTGGCAACTTAGTAAGACTATGTTTCAAAATAAAACAAAAAGAGCTCAGAAGTAGAAAGGTCCTGGATTCAATCTCCAATACAAAAAAATATTTTAGTTTTAACTGACAAATAATAATTATCTATATTGGTGGAATACAATGAGGATTTCCATATATGTTTAAATTATGGAAGTGGGAAAATAGCAGGTATTTCATGTTCAGGGAAACTTCAATAAAGAGTTGGATCTTGAAGATCCAAAGAAGAGCTAATAGTTGAAGGAGACTACTACTCTTTCCCTTCTTCTCACTGTTGGGAGAAAGATGAATCTAAAATGCACTATCCATCCTCTCTTTCTTATTTTCTCAGTATCTTATAATCATATTTCAGGACTCCACAGAAAATTGTTTTTTCTAATCATCAGAGCCAATCACCTGTCCTCAATATTAATCTCCCTTAAGCCCTACCTTTTTGAAATTCTCCTCTTCCTTGACTTCTATGGCATCACTGTTCTACTAGAATTCCTTTTTTTCCCCTCTGCAGGGCTGGGGATCAAACCCAGGGCCTCACATAGTCTAGGTAAATATCACTGAGCTACACCCCCAACCCCTTAATTCCCTTTTGAACTCTTGTGCCTTTTTCTCAGTCATCTTATTCTCTTCATTATTTTATTCATTCATGTATGTCCTCTCTAATTCCACAGGGAATTTGAGGTAGCAACACTCTCATTCTATGCATTCTCCCTTAATTATCATACCTACTTGGAGATTTCACTCACCATCTATATACAAGCAACTCCCAAACTATGTCCCTGACTCTGATATCCTTCTTAAACACGACTCCTATCTGCCCAATAACCTGCTGGACACTGTATACAGATACTTCAAACCAGCATAGCCTGAATTTAGGATGACCAATTTATACTTGTTTACTCAGAACATCCCTAGTTTTAACACTGAAAGTTCCATGCCCTGGGAATTCTCTCAATCTCAGGCAAACTAGGACAGTAAGTCACTGTAGCTAAAATGACCTTATCAGTATCTAGCCTAAACCCATCCTCTTTCTGATCTCATGAGTTCCCCTATATCACTTAATAGCGTAGATACTCTGCTTCTGCATAAACCTCAACTTCTCTTTATCTTCCACCTTCACATGCAATCTTGCCAAATATCAGTTCTATCTCCAAAATATTTCTTTATCATCACCTCCTTTTAACCCCATTGCTCATCAGTCCCTCTGCCTCCAGCCACTCCATCACCCCCATGCTCATTCCCTTTACTAACTAATCTTCCATGCTGCAAAGAATAATTATTCTGAAGCACAAATCTGATTGTACATAGGTAATCATCAATTTATTGATATGGAAGTCTTGTAGAAAAAAACCCAAAGAATAATATTAAACCAAGGCTTCAAAGTATTTGAGCAAGATGGCTACACAATATAACTAAGAAATGTTTCTATGGCTAATATACTCCAAGCAATAATACTAGCTGTAAGTAAGAAGTAAAAGTAAACCACAACAAAAACACCCACCATACCCTTTAGATGCCAGGAATTCTGAGGTTATCAGGTACGGTTTTGCATCTTCTTGCTTCTTCAGAGAAGTACAAGGCAAGCAGAGTCAAGACATATAAATATTGCCAGGGAACACTGGGAGGGACAGACTAGTTACAGTATTGATACTCATCTGAAACAGAATCAACTGAAAGTTACATTATGCAGAAACTAAACTTGAGAGAGAATTTACTTACTCCCTTAGACTGTTATGTCCTAACTCATCTGTGGCCCTACTTCCAAATTACTCCTATTGAAAGGGTGACTGGCAAAAAAGTCAAGAATTGGATTGAGTGATGTTTATATTAATGACTAAAAGAATGTATCCGTTTGAATAAGGGAGGAGGGGTGTGTGAGTATAGATCACAAAGGGGTAAAACTGCCAGATGAAGGAGGCAAGTGCTTTCCCTGGGGTAAGGAAGAGAGCTTAAAAACACAGCTATACTCTATCTAGACACCTGCAAGTAGTAAATTGTTTATGAAGTAACTCACCTTGGAAGTAAAGGGCTGATCTTCACAGAGACATTAGAAAAAGATGGCTACTAGCATAACAGAGCTATTGCCCAAATGCTCACCTTTCAAATGGTGGAATTCCCATCACACTGTAGGGAACTTCCTCCAGGTAATTAAGAGGTGTACCCCCTAGCCTGGCAAGGTGGTACACACTTGTAATCCCAGTACTTGAGAAGCTGAAACAGGAGGATTGCAGGTTCCAGGACAGCCAAAGCAACTTAGCAAGACTCTCAGCAAACTAGCAAGAGTTTCAAAAACTAAACCCTGTCTGGGCATGTAGCCCAGAAGTAGAATTCCCCTGGATTCAATATCCCTAGTACCAAAACAAAGCGGGGTACCCCCCTCAGCAGAATGTTCACCCATCTAGAGTCCTGCCATTTTGTGTTTTTCTGTAGTCAATATAATTATTATTGAAACATTTCATATATCTTCCAAAGACCTTGTTCTGAAATTCATTATCCCCCATCAATTTATGTACCTCCTGAGTCAGAAATATACACACAATACTCAAACAAATACATCCCTTCATTGTTTTGGTACTGGGGATCCAACCCAGGGCCTTGCAAATGCTAAGCTCATGTTCTACCACTGAGCTACACTATGTCTTTCCTTTTTCTTTTTCTTTCTTTCTTTCTTTCTTTTTTTTTTTTTTTTTTTTGGTACTAGGGATTGAACCCAGAGGCAATATACCCCTGAGCTATAGCCCCAGTTTTTTTATATTGCTGAGAGTCTTGTAAAATTGCTGAATCTGACTTCAAACCTGCAATCCTCCTCAGCCTCCCAAGTACTGGGTTAACAGGTGCATGCCACTACACCTGGCTGAGCTACAATGTTTAATAGCAGCAACACCCTCTTTCTCCCTAAACCTGAGAGATTTAAACTATGGTGTCTGCCTTGGATAAATTTAGAGCCCAATCAGGGAGACCAACCAAGAACAACTAAGAACAAAGATCCCATAGTGATGTTTTAAATAGATGCTATAGGAACTTAGAGAATAGGGAGGTTAGTACACACTGGAATCTTTGGGAAAACTTCACATGTTTCAAAGAGTTGAATCAGTTCATTCAAGTGCAACAGAAGGAGAGGGATTTTGAAGACAAAAAAAAATGAACTGTCAACTGGGGATCTGCTTTCTCCTTCTCCCTCCACCCCTCACTTTGGTCATATAATATACTTGAGGCCGGACGTGGTGGCGCACGCTTGTAATCCCAGCATTTGGGAGGCTGAGACTGGAGGATCCGGGTTCACAGCCAGCCTTAGCTACCTAGTGAGGTACTTTGCAACTTGGTGAGACCCTGTTTCAAAATAAAGAATAAAAATTAGGGCTGGGGGTATAGCTTGGAGGTAGAATGCCCCTAAGTTCAATCCCCAGTACCACAAAAATTTATATATATATATATATATATTTCAGGCTTAAAGCAACTAATGGCTTGCTCTAGAGTAACCTGTTGTGGATCCCCCTCCAGGTCCAAAACCACCCTATTCATTTCCATGTCCTACTAATCCTGCCACCTCTATCTCCAACTCTAAACTTCAGTCTTTCCTTCAACAATCCAAGGTAGTAGAGATGTGAATAAGAATAAGAGAAAGACAAATACAGATCATTGGCGTTTAAGTGGACATTCATGGTATGTCGGGCATAGAACTATTTTCTATCTGTTGTCATTGGTATTCTATATAATTTAGCCACCATTTTTTAAGAGTTTTCTATGTGCCAGGAAACCATGGTGCTAAAATTTTTCCATGCATAATATTTCTTCTAATCCTTATAGCAACTCTAGGAGATAGGCAGTATCTGTATTCCCATTTTACAGATGAGGAAACTAAGGCACAGAAATATAAAAGCATTTGTCCAAGAAGCACACTGTTCACAAGTGGCAAAGCCAGAGTTTGATCTCAGGATTCTTCTACTCCATAGCCTACATGCCAGAGATTGTAGTATGGTGGTTAGAGCAAGGGCTAGGAAACATTTTCAGCAGAGGGCCAGATAGCACATATTTTAGATGTTGTAGTCCATAGGGGTCTCTTATAATTACTCAACACTGCCACTGTAGTACAAAAGCAGCCATAGGTGACAAGTAAACAAATAGGTGTGGCCCTATTCCCATAAAATTTATTTACAAAACCAGGTAAGCAGCTGAGTTTGATGACACCTGGGTTAGAGCATCAATGCTATAATCACACAGACCTGGGTTCAAGACCTGGCTCTCACCTCTTATTAGACAAGTTCTCTAGCCTCTGTGGGTTGCAGTTTCTTCACAGTAGAACTGCAAAGATATGTTCTTCAGAGTCATCATGAGGATTAATAATAAAAGGAATGAATAGAGGGAAACAAAATAAGTGCTATGTGCCTGTATGTTGCTATCACTTTGAACCTCACTATGATGTATATATCAATTAAAAACGTAATTAATAAATACAAAGTGCCTGGTATAGTAAAGTATTTAGTAAATCATTATTATTAAAAGCCCACCACAATGCTGATCACTAGACGGGAGGATAAAAAGACACAAGTTAGGTAGGATATGTACCACTCAAAGTTGCCTGACTTTACTGTAGCTCTTGTCAGTTCCCTGGAACTCCATCATGGGAGACAAAGTCTGATTTTTTCATTACTTGTTAGGTGTTTGCTTCAGGAATGACATTCTGTCCATTGGAATCCTGTCTGTGTCCCATGTCCCTGGAATGGGGCATAGCATGAAGCAGCTGCAATAGGTGCTCAGTAACATTACTGGAGATGTTACTCAGTAACATTCGTGGAGATGGCTACTTTTAGAATACTCCTGCCCAGAAGTAGATGATTAGTAATTTTTTTATAAATTTGGCCTTGGACTAAACCCATGGTCTTGAGCATGCTAAATAAGCAAGCCCTCTATCACTGAAATAATCCCCAGCTTGGAAAATGACTTTGGGTTTGGTTTATTTGTTGTTTGTTTGTTTGTTTTGGTGTTGGGTATTGAAACCAGGAGCACTCTACCTCTGAGCTACACCCCTAGCCCTTTTATTTTTTTATTTTGAAACAGGGTCTCACTAAGTTGCTAAGGCTGGCCTTGAACCTGTGATCCTCCTGTCTCAGCCTCCCAAGGACAAAGATCACAGGTGTGCGCCACCATGCCCAGCTTAGAAAATGACTTCTTAAAAGCCCTCCAGAAGCCAGGTGTACTGATGCAGGCCTGTAATCCCAGTATGTGGAAGGCTGAGACAGGAGGATCACATGTTCATAGCCAGCCTTAGCAATTTAGTGAGACTCTCAGCAACCTAGCAAAACTCTGTTTGAAAACAAAACAAAAATAAATAGTAAAAATGAAAAAGGGTAGGGGTGTAGCTCAGAGATAAAATGTCTCTGGTTTCAATCTTCAGTGCCACCAAAAAAAAGGTGTAGGAGTTTGCAAGATGGCTGGGTGGACAGGACAGTGAAGGACATAGAGTTCCTGGGTTGTGTTAAACACATGGGAGGCACAATGTATCAGCATTTGTAGGCTTCTGAAAATTTTGCCAGTAAAAACCACTCTGAGCAAGTTTTTTTTTTTTTTTTTTGCTTTCAGTCAAAACTGTACTCATGCAATTTTACATTTTGTCTTAAAAAAAAAAAAAACCTGAAGCCTGGTGTGGTGGCACACACCTGTAATCCCAGTACTTGGGAGGCTGAGACAGGAGGATCACAGCAACCTAGCAAAACCCTGTTTCAAAACAAAAAATATAAAGGGCTAGGTTTAGTGGCAGAATACCCTTGGATTCAATCCCTAGTAACACACACACACACACACACACCCCTACCCCTGAGATACCTCAGCTTGTCAGATAGCCACCCCCCAAAACCAACCTTTCTACAATCCTGACCTGCTAGTCTTTCTCAATTAAATCCTCTCCTTTGCCTACCAAGTTGTCTTCCATCCTTTAAAATACATCTTGCTTCATAATCAAGTTTTTTGTTATGGAATTTGTTAGCATTATTTTAGGATCTGACTATGAGGAGGTGCTGACTCCAATTGGATACACTTCTCCAACCCACTGTAACTCCCACAATTCACCATCTCCCTCTATTCCACTGCAGTCAATCTCCTTTCCAGAATTTCAAGCCCCAATTCACATAACAAACACTGTCAATAATATTTAGGAAACTGATCATGGAAGCAGCCCTAAGCATGGACTCTGTCAAATCACATATATAGTTACTTCAATACTAGGTATCCAGGAATCAACAATTCTCCATCTATCTCATCACCATCATCATAATGATAGTCATATTGATGAAAATAGCTAACATTTGAGTACTTCCTTTTTTAATCCTTACAATAACCCATGACAAAAACTGAAAATATTTGTTTCCTAGTTGCCAGGCACTCTCTTAATCCATAATGATTCTATTGCATGGGTTACGATTATAATCCTCACCTTGCAGATGCAGAAACTGAGGACCAGAGAGATTAAGTAACTTGCCTAAAGTCACCCAGCCAAGATGTGGTAGAGCTGTAATTATGCTAACAAAGATGCATGAGGAATGCCACCTCCCATTCATTCGGTGTTCAGAATTGTTTCAAAGCACGTTCCCACCCATGATCTATTTGATCTTCACAATAGCCCTACAGTTTAAGACTCAAACGCAAGTCCCACCACAAATCAGAGGCCAAACCAGTGTCAACATTCAATTTAAATGCTCCTAGACTTACAATAGGGTTATGCCCCCATGGTAAACAGAAAATATTCTAAGTCAAAAATGCATTTAATACACCTAACCCACTGAATGTCCCAGCTCAGCAACATAGTACACTATAGTATCTATCCATTTTCTCTCATGGTGTTCACAAGGCTGACTGGAGTTGCAGCTTGCTGAACTGCCTAGCATCACAAGAGTATAAGACTACAAATTGAGAGCCAAGGAAAAGATGGTAAATGAAAAGTTGCAGTACACTTTGTACTGAATGTGCTTTCACACTATCATAAAATCAAAAATTTGTAAATTGGACCATTTTAAGTCATGGATTGTCTATACATATGTTAGAGTACCACATGTACAATTTATGATCTTCATCCCATTGAGTGTCCCCAGGTTCCATAGCTGATAAGATTAATGTGTTTGATTATAGTAAGGTTGCCAAAGGACACTCGGTTACATTTGAATTTCAGATAAACAATGTTTTAGTATATCCCCAAGTTGAAAAGTATTGTTTTTTTAACTGCAATTCAAATTAAATTGGACATCTGCATTTTTAGTTGCTAAACTAGGCAACCCTAATTATGGATGTTGCCTCAAACTTCACTGGGAGTGTTACCTGACATATGGTACGGACAGCATATCACTTTTCTAAAAGCCAACAAAATTCAAATTCCCAAACACACATCTGGTCCCACAGTTTTGAAACAGTGAGTGTGGACCATTAGGCCTGTAGCACCCTCCCAACACTGGGCTTAGTAGTGCATGGATACCCAGCTCTGCAACAGTGATCACCTCTCTAAGACATGTCATCACAATCAATTACAACTTTGCTTCTCAGAAGAATTCCCTCCTACTCTGTTCAAATGCCATTAGACTGATCTTTTTTTTTCTCTCTCTGCCTGAGTGTGTGTGTGTGTGCGCGTGTGCGCGCATATGTGTGTTACTGAGGATTGAACGAGATGGGGGAGGGCATTCAACCTCTGAGCTACATCCCCAACCCTATTTTATTTTATATTTTGAAACAGGATCTTGCTAAATTACCATACTCTGGCCTGGAATCTGTAATCCTCCTGTCTCAGCCTTCCAAGTACTTATTTTCTGGTTCGATGTGTTTATTCTTCAAAGTATTTTCCCTTCCAACTTTCTGATTTAAATCAGTAAGACTGCTGGGCTGCACAGTGGCACACACCTGTAATCCCAGTGATTCGAGGAACTGAGGCAAGAAGATTGCAATTTCCAGGCCATCCTGGACAACTTAGCAAGACCCTATCTAAATATTAAAAAAATAAATGAATAAGAAATGGTTGGAGGTGTAGCTCAGTGATAGAGTGCCTGTGGGTTCAATCCCCAGTACTGAAAAATAAGTCAGTAAACTTCCAGCTGAACTGGACATACTCTATCTGCCTTCTTACTTGGCTTTAGTGAGTTTCCAGGCTCTCCTCTCCAGCTTCTTTGATGTGCTATAGTGACTTGCTCTCTTCCTCCCTGGTGAGTTTTCCAGTGTAGGTATCCCTTCAAGAACTCCCCTCTCTGGAGTAGGAAGAGAGCTCCCTGCACTCTCTGCTGCCATCTCACAGATATAATAGGAATAAGCCATTGAATTTGACTTAATTCAGCTGCTCTAGATCCTTTCAAGAGTCCAGTCCATCACACCCAATACAAAATTGCATTTGCTAGAAAACTCCATTGAGCTAATTCCAACTTCTGTGTATGTTTGCGAAAAAAAACAGCTATGCCTTTTAAAACTACATGTTCTAAAACAGTTATCAGCATCTAACCTCACTTTCTTCCATTTAATTTAATTAGTGAGGCTTAGCTCTACTTTGAAATTAGAGGTATGGCTTCTAGTATACTTAGTTTATGAGTCTTCACCTGTGTTGCCATTAATATTGGCAACCCAACCAAGGAACCAAGTCTCCTAGCTATTGCAACAACAGAGCCAGTTTATTACAAAACGTATCCATAACCCCTAGAAAAGCATTCCTTATTTTATTTCTTTTCCATAAAATTCATCATGGATTATTGCTTTAGTGGGTAAAATATCAAATTATGTTAGGGAGAGAATACATGTAAAATGCAGGGGCTACTGTATGCAGTCACAATATGGATCTAAACTATTTTTATTCTTTTTTAAATTTATTTTTTCAGCACGGATTTTTTATACATTTCTTGAGTACAACAGGGTTACATAGACATTTATGACATATCAATCATTGTCAGAACACAAATAGCACCACTTCTTCGTTTTACACATATAGCCCACATTCTTAACATAGCCTGGTAAAGCAAACTTTCTAGAGTCATAAAACCATACTCCTTTAGGGTCATATATTTACTTTCTAAGAAGTAGGAGGGTCTTTCAT
>PVLC010016041.1:0-37286 GCA_004027655.1 Graphiurus murinus
CTTTGCACAAGCTGCCTCAGCTACCTATAATGCATTTGCTTCAGGTTTCTGTTTGGCTTATTTTCTAGTCTCTTCTTTTTCTAAAGATAATGCTTTCCCAGCTACCCTATTTAAAATTCTGCCCCTCTGAAACTTCCTACTCTCCTTAACTTTCCCTGTTAGCACTTAATCACTTTTCAACATCCCATACTGATTGATCTTATTGTTTGTGTTCTTCCTTACTACAGGTAAACTCCATAAAGGTTGAGATTACTGGTTTTTGTTCTATTCACTGCTATATGTTGAGGGCTTTGACTTATTCTAAGTTATTCATAAGTACCTATTTGGGTGGGTGTTTAATGGATGAGCTTAGATCAAATAAATATGAATGCTTTGGCCCTAGGGAGATGAACTGAACAGTATATCTGGGGCAGCAAATGGGCACCTATGGTTTTAAACAGCTTGCTAGGTGATGCTGGGGCACAGGTAACCTCGAATCTCCTGAGACTCATTTGTCCTCATTAGCCTGTGTGCCTGTCTCACACAGACCCTGAATATAGATGTGGCACAGATTATTGATTTCCTTTACAATAGTGACCATTGGGAGCAAAATCCCGTGATTTAACAAAGGAAGAAAAATATCGTGACCAACATAAATGAAAGAAAGAAGGAAGCCTGGTTTTGTTCTCACCGATCACAGGTCTTGCAGTATCAATATGAAGCTGGGGGCATTTTCAATAAAGCAATGGAATGAATTCTGTAATTACTTTCACCAGCACAAACCTACAGTGTCTTGGGGCTATGAGTTCTAATAATATTTTTCAGAATACATTTGTTCGCTTCGTCGCCGGAGGAGGCCAAAATATTGATTTATTGTAGCAGGCTTGAACATTCCCATTTGACCCCAGCTGTCCTGAGACTGAGGAGTGCAGTCACACATATGTGCATGCACACACACACGGTACACACACACTCACATGCACACAGGGGCAGCTCAGCCCTAGAACAGTCATAACTTTGTGCTTGGTTACAAACACAGAGGAAAATGTGAGACACACCCTTTCCCTTCCTCTCCCTCTGGTTGGTTCTGGGTCTCCTTTGTCCCAAATTCTTTCTCTGCAGCCTTTACAAAGTTACACCTTTGAACTAGTAAAATGCCCTGGTTGGAAGGACTCCCTCCTCTGAACTGGCTTTCCCACCTGCTCTCATTTCTTTCTTTCTTTTCGTTTTGCAATACTGGGAATTGAACGCAGGGACATTCTACCTCTGAGCTATATGCACAGTCCTACTTTATTTATTTATTTATTTATTTATTTATATAATTTTATTTTGAAGTAGAGTCTTGCCAAGTTGATGAGGGTCTCATTAAGTGGCTGAGGCTGGCCTTGAACCTGTGATCCTATTGGCTCAGTCTCCCAAGTACTGGGATTACAGGTGTGCCACACCATGTCCGTCTGGCTTGTCCTCTTTTCTTGGGTTGTGCTGAGTAATGCTTGTGAAGAACTCAAAACCATGCTGCAATTCTCCCCTCTCGTCCCTTCCCTGGGTGTGTGGGGCACTTACAAGGCCCCAGTGGGAAAGAGAAGGGAATGAATTGGTCTCCATTTCTTCCTGAGAAGATCCTGGGTCTGAGAGAGAAGCTGGCTGTAACCACAAACCTCCTGGTTGACTCTAGACGAGGAGAAAACAGGAGACACTACAACTCTACCCAGAAGAGAAGTGTCGCCACGGACATGGCTGCCAGCCTTTGGCAATTGTCAGGCCAGCTCCTCACCCACGCTGAGCAATAGATGGGGGCACTTTTCTTTCTTCATCTATTTAAAATAATTTCACAATGTCTTGGGATGTACTGAAAGAGACTGTGAAGTGCCTGCTCATCTGATGGATGGGGGTGTGCACCTTGTCTCGTCTCCTCCCTCCCCTAGTTCTATTTGTGCCCCTCCCCCGGGACCCAGCGTTGTCCTCCAGGCTGGAGACGGTGGTGACTTGTTTAGTCCTTGATGGGCAGACAAATTGGAAACTCCAGCCTCAGCAATCCTCTGCTTCTGGGATGGGGAGGAGGGATCCAGCAGCACATAGATGGTCCATGTGGTATGGGAACGACTTTCCTTTTGGGGGCACTGTTTGTTCTCTCCATAACAGCCAGCCCTGGGTGTCGGATTGGAGAGAGAGAGAGAGAGAGAGAGAGAGAGAGAGAGAGAGAGAGAGAGAGAGAATGAGAGAGAGAGAGGGAATGTGTAAAGAGAGAGGGCTTGGACAGTCTCATCTCCTAATCTCCACACTCGAATCCTTTCTCACACCAGAGAAGGACACATCTGACATCCCTTCAGTGTCTCCGCAGGCTCAAAGTCAGCGCTACACCACATTCTCAGGGGTTTGGTTTTGACAGATTTTGAAAGAGCAAGGATACTTGGAGTTTTGGTACTTTTTCTCTTGGCTTCCTTGATTCTGGCAACTTTTATCTGGTTGATTGGTTCAAATTACTCCAGTACTTTCTTTTTTTAAAATTTTATTATTAGTGCATTGTAATCATACATCTTTGTTAGGTACAGGCTGGCATTCCAATACTTTCTTGAAGGAATGGGATGGGGGAACAGGAGCCAGCACTGATTCCGCAGGATACCTGGGAAATTCTAGAGACCATGATGGTGTTTGATTACTTCTTTGCATAGAGCAGAGTTAGCCTGCTTGTTGAGTTTTTTTTTTTAATTTATTTTTAAACAAGATGATAATGATGATGAATCAATTTGTCAACATCAGGCTTTGTAATTATAGTGCTTTCTATAGACTTTGTGGATCTATAGTCTCCCCAGAGGCAGAGAATGAAGAGGACTGCACTGCTCTTCAAATGATGCTGTGTCTCCATTCCAGACGGTCCTTCCGGTGGTGCCCCTCATCATTTGCTCAATGTTCTGAGGGTGAGTCATGATAAAATGAGAGAGGGCAAAGGGAGGGAATCTGGCAAAGTGATAAGAATCCCATGGTGTTGTTCCTGTGTTCTGTTCAGCTGATGATTCAGAATTGACATTCGCTTCATCTGATACAGGCTCAGTTCTTGTTATTGCAAATAAAGACATTCAGAGGCATGTGCTGGTTTATTAATCATGATATGAGGGGCAAATGATCAGACTTCAGCCTTGGAACACTCTATTTCAGGTACCATTTTATAATTATCACACAGCTAAGGATTCAAAACCTGCTCTATTAGATTACTTCATTTCTATTTGCCGCAATGTGACCCTGTTCCTGACAGTCTATCAACTATGTTGAGTGTGAATTGATAGAGTAAATGCTGAATTTGCTGTCTAATAAAAATAGCAACGAAACACATAGTATTGTTTGTTAAGAACCAGTGACTTTTCATAATCATGAGCTACAATGGATGAGCAATACACAAGGTGCCAGAAGTACAACCGAGCATAATACTCATTCTCCAAATGCAAGAGTTTATAAGCAGTTAATATGCATAGATACATGTATCAGCTAGATAATTAGGCAAGAAAAAATTATATTTGGAGTATTTTTGTTTTATGTTTTCATTTTTGGTCTTTTTTGGGATAGGATTATCCACTAATATAGAAAGATCATTCATGGTATTCCAATTTGTTTCACCTACTTAGAGAAGGAGAAGAAATTCAGAGACACAAAAATAAGCTACTGAAGTTTAAAAAGTAATAATAACAATAGTGATGATTTTTAGATTTGAAAGAATTCTTAATTTTAATATCTTATTTAATCTTATAGTAACTATATTATATAAAAGGATTGGTATCATGATCTTTATTTGTGATAACAAGAACTGAGCCTATATCAAATGATAAATGAGTGTCAAAATATTTCCTCAGCCTCCCTAGAAAGAGAGAGATGGAGTTAAACACTTCTGACACCATCCATCTCTTTATGTCCTGTAACTCTTGCTGTTATTACTTCACTATTGAGTTATTTATGTCTCGGTGTGCAATACTGAGGAAAAATATTACCCCAAGGTTTTTGGTATTGCAAATAGCATCAAACTGCTTGAGTGAAATTTCATTGCTACTATTACTCTAGGTGTAAAAACATTGTCAGTTTGGGGCAGGACTTGTACATAAAAGAATTTCAGAGCCATACGTGGAAGCCTGCCACACCTTGTGCATTAAGCACAAGTGAAAATTTCAGATGAAATTTGTTAAGTGGTAGTTTTTATCTTAATAAATGTCATATTTTTGCTATAGTTTGGATCTGGACTGTCCCTAAAAGGCCCATGTATTAAAGGCTGGGTTTCCAGCTTGGCAGAACTGGGAGGGGCCCGGAGGGAGGTCTTCTGGTCATTTATTTGGATGTGCCCTTGAAGAGGATACAGGGACACCCAGTTCATCTCTTTTTTGCATCCCAGGCATGAGGTGAGGAGCTTCCTTCTGCCACCTGCTCCTCACCATGATATGCTGCTTCGTTACAGGCCAAAAGCAGCAGAGCCAACAATCAGGGACTAAAACTTCAACAACCATGAGCCAGTCAGCCTATTTTCCTTCTAATTTGACTTATCTCAGGTGTCTGTTATAGGGACAGGAAGCTAACACAATTTGTAACAATTATATTTAATTGTTAAAACTACAGTCATTTTTAATCATCTAGAAGTATGGCAGACAGGAATCTGCTGGAATTGTCATCCCAAGATCCTGTCTCCTGCCATTCTTATCCTTATGTAATCTCCTCCTGTTGAGTGTAGGCAGGACCTGGGGTTTGCTTCTAAGCAATAGATGGCTAGCCATTTCTGAGGTTACATTGTGTTACATAATACTCAGTTTTGCTGGTGACTTGCGCTATAGACTCTCCTCTTGGCTTGAGGGAGTAAGTGGCCATGTTGGGGAAATGTTTTGCATGACACTGTAGAGCCCCTAGTAACCCTGGGCAGCCTCTAGCTGCTGAGGACATAGTCTAGCAGATGAGGGTAGTTCTTTTTTTTTTTCTTTTTGGTACGGGGATTGAGCCCAGGGGCATTCCACCTCTGAGCTATACCTCCAGTCCTATTTTTTTATTCTTTATTTTGAAACAGCGTCTCACTAAGTTGCGGAGGGCCTCACTAAGTAGCTGAGGCTGGCCTTGAACCCAGATCCTCCTGTCTCAGCTTCCCAAGTACTGGGATTACAAGCGTGTGCCACCATGCCCGGCAGATGAGAGTAATTCTAGTCAATAGCCAGCAAACCAAAAGGAAACAAAGTCTGCTAACAATCTGAGTTAGCTCAGAAGTGGATTTTCTTCCCCAGATTAGCCTCCAGATGAGCACATGACCCACCTTAATTGTAACAGGTGAGCTGTGGCCAAACTCCTGACCCAGAAGAACTGGTAGATAGAAAATGGGTGTTGTTTTAAGCTGCCAAGTTGTGGTCATTTGTTGTGCAACAATAGCTAACTGATACAACAACAGCCTTTTGTCCTTTCTTCATAGCACCCTATTCTTATTTCATGGCTAATCTTTCCTTAAGTATAAATGCTTAAGTATTTTAAATTTTTTTTTCTAATTACCTCTATTTCTTCCAGTGTCAGTTTTTTAAATTTTACTCATTTTCCTTCATGCTATCATTTTAATGCCTAGTTATCCATTTTTTTTCTAAGCCAGAAGGATCACATATATTTGAGTTTTCTGTGCTCTTGTTTAAGATTTCCCATCTCTAAGCCTCTCTTCTGAGTATGTATTCTGCCTAGAAGCTGTGAGGCGCTAATGGCATTTGTCATTGGGTAAGTGTGTAAGACTATAGATGTCATTGGTAAGCATGTTGGTCTGTAGATGCTCCTGTGTTGAAATGTACATTCTGGGCCACCAACATCACCTAAATGAAAACACTTAGTTCCCCTCAGATGCTTTATTCTGTCTGTAGGGACAAGTGCTGATCGACTCTGTTTAGATTTGGATTGTGGAGGAGGATGCAAGAGTCACTTCTCACGTTCATCATCCAGGGTCAGCCCAGCAAATTCCTTCTCACCCTCTCTACTGCTTCCTTGCCATTTGGGATGTGGCCCTCTCTGGCTGTTTCATTGGTCAATAAGCTTTTATCCATCTTTAGTTTTCCATATACTTTTCTAATTTCTGGAGTCCATTATAATTACCCTCTGCTGTGTTGGCCTTCTTTTTTATACACTTATTTCAGTGGATATATTAGTTGGTTGGGGCAGTCACAACAAAGTCACAGCTTGGGTGACTTAAACAACAGACATTTATTTTCTCACAGTTTTGGAGGCTGGAAGTCCAAATTAAAGGTGTCTGCAGGGTTGGTTTCTGGTGAGGTCTTCCTCTGTGGCTTGCAGAAAGTCACCTTCTCACGATGTCCTCACTGGCCCTTTCCTCTCTGTGCATGTGCTCCTGGTCTCTCTTCCTCTTCTTCCAAGGACATCTTCCAAGGTCATTAGGGTCTTACCCTTATGACCTCATTTAACCTTAAATACCCTATCTTTAAATATAGTCACTTGGGGAATTAAAGCTTCAACATATGAATCTGGAGACATACAACAGGGTTCTTAACAATGAGGAGTCTCAGGAACCTGCCTGAGACCTGCACTATAACTGAACTAAAAGGGAAGGCCCTTTGTTTAAGATCACTGTGCTGCACCCCTGCATTGTTTGGAGGGGTGGCACTCTTTGCACAAGTGCTAAAAACCTTAAAAAGAGTAAGGCTATTTTAAAAAGAGCAAAATAACAACAATGACTATGTAAGCAGCAAAAAATTTATGACTGGTTGAAATGTTTTGTGATAGCGAGCACGCCAAGTAGAGCTGCTTTTAGACTTCAACTTGGGACAATAAAAACAGAAGAGGAACATGACCAGATCAAAGAGAGTGAATGGGAGAGGCATTTATAGTGCAAGCACATGGCCTCCGTGGGAGATTGTGAGGACAGCAGGGTGGCCGCCTGCAGTCCAAGGGTTCTCTAAGTGGAGGTCAGGGAAGTGGGAACCAGAAGCCAGCGGCTGGAAAGCAGCAGGTGCAGGACAACCCTGATATTTCTGAGCTTGAGAAGGGGATTTGGGGTGCTGCATTCCAGGGAGCCAGCTGGTGGAGCCGAGCCACTGATTGCTGTTCTCTTATTTCTGAGTGTGACCTCGCTGTAGTTCTTGGCTGGTAGCCTGGGAAACACCTGTTGCAGTTATTGGGGTCCATGAACTTGTTCAAGCTGTTATAAGCTTAGGGACTCAATAGCTACCATCAGCAAAAATACCTTATCAAGGCCAATGGAAGATTCCTTTAGCTGGCATCTAAACTCACTTAGCACAGCTCACTCCCCTGCACATAAGATTCTTCTGTTCAGGTGAAGATTCCAAGCCACGCCTCCAATGTGAAACAATGCCTTTGTAAAGCAATTACAAAAATTAAGAAAAACATATTAAGGGAATAAAATACTTTGGACTATAAAAATAGATGATTATTTTCACTGATCTCCTAGCAACACTATGCTTTTCCATTTCAAGCCCAATATTGACAGATAAGTTTAAATCACAATTATTTTCTCCCTTATATCAATTCACTACTTCACAATAGAAATTATATCATTAATGTGATCCTACTTGGAAATTTCTAGTATTCCTGTATGGAGGGGGTGGTTTCAGTTCTCACAATTTAAATCATATATATTTGGTATTAAAAGTACAAACACCATGCTGTACATTTGACCTCCAGTGAAACTTGGCATCTTTTTTTTTTTTTTTTTGGTACTGAGGATTCAACTCAGAGCATTCTACCTCTGAGTTACATGCTCACTCTACTTTATTATTATTTTTTTATTTTGAAACAGAGTCTCACTAGGTTGATGAGAGTCTCACTACTTGTTGAGGCTGTCCTCAAACCTGCGATTCTCTTGTTTCAGCTTCTCGGGTACTGGGATTACAAGTGTGCACCATCACCCCCGGCTACTTGGCATCTTTAAAAAAAATGTATACTTTTATTGGTTCATTACAGTCTCACATCATAATGTAGTTCACAGTGATAGTGACATATATCCACACAACTCTTGGTGGGCTTCCCACTGTATGTAATGTCAATGGAAGTGATTCCTTCATTGATCCTCCCTCTCCCTCTCTTCTTCCCTTAGACTACCTCCCTGGCTCAATTGAAGTTTCTCCTTCATTATCTGAAGTCTCTCTGATACCCTAATTATTCCCTAGCTTCTTCACATGAAAGAAACCATATGACCCTTCACTTTCTGTGACTGACTAATCTCACTTAGCATAATGTTCTCCAGGTCCATCCATTTTTCTTCAAATGACACTTTTTTTGTTCTTCTTTATTGCTGAATAGAATTCCATTGTGTATATATCCCATAATTTTGTAATCCATTCATCAGCTGATGGACACCTAGGTTGGTTCCATAATTTGGCTATTGTGAATTATGCTGCTATAAACATGGATATGCATATATGACTATAATTTTCTGATTTCAGTCCTTTTGGAAAGATACCCAGGAGTGAGTGATATAGTTGGATCATATGGTGGATCCATTCCCAATTTTCTGAGGAATCTCCACACTGATATTCATAGTGGCTGCACTAATTTGCAATCCCAACAACAGTGTGGAAGAGTTCCAATTTCCTCACATCCTTGCCAGCATTTATTGTTGTTTGACTTCTTGATGATTGCCATTCTGACTGGAGTTAAATGAAATCTCAGTATAGTTTTGATTTGCATTTACTTAATTGCCCATTTCATATTTGTTTTAGTGCCGAGTCTTTTAAGTACTTTGTATATTCTAGATATTAGTACTCTATCAGAAGAATAGCTGGCAAAGATCTTCTCCCATTTTGTAGGCTCTCTCTTTGGACTCTTGATGATTTCCTTGGATGAGCAGAAGCTGTTTAGTTTAATGCCATCTCATTTATTAGTTCCTGTTTTAATTTCTTGAGCTTTAGGGGTCTTGTTGAGGAAGTTTCTACCCATGTCTATACACTGGAGTATTGGACCTAGTAACTTCAAAGTCTCTGGTATTCTCCTCTAGTAACTTCAAAGTCTCTGGTCTAATTTCCAGGTCTTTGATCTATTTTGAGTTGACTCTTGTGCAGAGTGAGAGGTTGGAGTTTAATTCAATTTTACTACAAATAGATAACTAGTTTTCCCAACACCAGTTGTTGAAAAGGCTGCCTTTTTCCCAGCATATGTATTTGGCACTTTGTCAAAAATCAATTGACTATAAGTGTGTGGATTTGTTTCTGTATCTTCTGTTACATTGGTCTATGTATCTGTTTTTCTGTCAATATCATGTTGTTTTTATGACTATAGCTCTGTAGCATAACTTGAAGTGAGGAATTGTGATGTGTCTTGTATGATTCTTATTGCTGAGAATTGCTTTGGCTATTTTGGGTCTTTTGTTTCTCCATATGAAATTTAGGACTGATTTTTCTAAGTCTGTGAGAAATGACATTGGTATTCTGATAGGGATTGTATTAACTCTCTAGATCTCTCTTGCTCTTGGATAGGCAGAATAAATATTATCAAAATAGCCATTCTACCTGGTATCCTTTGACCAACATTTTTCTATTCTGCTTTTTCCCCAACAATTGGTAGTCACTCTTTTAATTTATAAGCATTTACTTTTTTAGATTGTTCTCCTAAGTGAGATCATATAGTTTTATCTTTATATGCCTAGCTTATTTTACTTGGCATACTGCTTCTCCAGGTTCAACCATGTTGGCACAAATAGTAGAATTTTCTTCTTTTTGAAGGCTGAATAATACTCCATGGTGCACATATACCACATTTTCTTTATCCATGAATCTCTCAAGAGACATTTAGGTTGTTTCGATGACTTGACTACTATGAATAGCACTGCAATAAGTATGAAGATGCAGTTATCTTTTTAACATACTGATTTCATTTCCTTGGATATATACCTGGAAATGGGATTGCTGGATCATATGGTAACTCTATTTTTAATTTTTTTTTTTTTTTGCAGTACTGGGGTTGGAACCCAGGGGCATTCTACCTTTGAGCTACACCCCCATCCCTATTTTGAAACACGGTCTCACTAAGTTGTGGAGAGCCTCACTAAGTAGCTGAGGCTGGCCATGAATCTGCCATCCTTCTGTCTCAACCTTGCAAGTACTTAGATTACAAGCATGCACCACCATACCTGACTCCCTATTTAATTTTTTAAGAAACATTCACACTATTTTCCTTAATGGCTGTACTAATATGCCCACACCAACAATATGCCAAGGGTCCCTTTTCTCTACATCTTTGAAAACACTTAACTTTTGACATTTTGATTGACTGTTATATAACGTGTGAGTTGACATCTCTTTGCGGTTTTGATTTGCATTTTCTTAATGACTAGTGATGTTGAGCACCTTTTCATATACTTGTTGACCATCCATTGTTATTTTTGCTACTGGGTTATGCAATAAGTAGTAGTTTCTTAAAGATTTGTTGAATATGGAATCTGAAACTGTATCAGTGGACCCTTTAACTGTTATGCATTGTTCTGGTTTACATTTGGAATTGATCTTTTTCTCATGTATGATTTTTGTGGCACAATGCATGGTGCAAAAATCATTTGGAAAGTACCATTTTACCGAGTTATGTGGAATTATTAAATATTTACATTACATTTAATTATACAATATCAAAACATATTAATTAATATTATCATGGATCAATCAAATCATCAATTAGAAATGGCTTTAAGGGCTGGGAATATGCCTAATTCACAATAGTATATACGTGCTTATTAAATTCTAATTTTCCCTCAAAAGTTCAAATTTTAGCATTGACAACAAATACCATCAATTGTTTTCCTTGAAGCAATGGGTTATTTATTTATTTATTTATTTATTTATTTATTTATTTATTTATTGTGGTACTGAGGATTGAACCCAGGGGCATTCTACCTCTGAGTTACATTCTCCAGACCAATTTCTTTTTTTAAAAAATTTTTGCAGTACTGGGGATTGAACCCAGGAGCATTTTACCTCTGAGTTGCACTCCCTAACCTCCTCCCCCATTTAAAAAAAATTTGCAGTACTGGGGGTTAAGTTCAGGGGCATTCTACCTCTGAGCTATGCCCCCAGCCCTATTTTTATTCTTTATTTTGAAACAGGGTCTCACTAAGTTGCAGAGGACCTCACTAAGTAGCCGAGGCTGGCTGCAAATCTGTGATCCTCCTGTCTCAGCCTTTCTAGTACTGGGATTACAAGCATGAGCCACAACACCCAGCTCTTATATTTTGTTTTGAAACAGAGTCTCTCTAGGTTGCTGATAGTCTCACTATTTGTTAAGGTTGTCCTCAAACCTGCAATCCTCCTGCCTCAACTTCCTAAATACGAGATTACTGGTGTATGTCTCCATCACCATGCCTGGTTTATTTTGGCTATTTTAAAAGAATGTCTGCCAAGTACCTAAGTCTGAATACTGTAGTGTCTGTCTTTTGTTATTTCAAGTAAAAGTGGTATTCCATGAAAACAGTTAATTGCTATTTACGCTTAAAACTCAGACATCTGCAAATCTTTGTGTGTGTGTGTGTGTGTGTGTGTGTGCGCGCGCATGCACAATACTGTGTATTAAACTCAGGGGTATTCTACCTCTAAGCTACACCCTTAGCCTTTTAACATTTTTGTTTATTTATATTGTGTGTGTGTGTGTGTGTGTGTGTGTGTGTGTGATACTAGAGATTGAACCCAGAGACACTCTACTTCTGAACTACATCCCAGCCTTATTTTATTTATTTATGTTTTTGAAACAGGATTTCACTAAGTTGTGGAGGGCCTCACTAAGTTGCTGAGACTGGCTGTGAACCTGCTATCCTCCTGTCTCAGCCTCCCACGTGCTGGGATTCCAGGTGTGTTGTGCCACCTTGCCTGGCTCTTGTACCCATCTTGAAGGCAACTGTCAGACTTTCATATGCAGCCAAAAAATGTGCTTTATGCTACATCCCATTTCATCACACAGAATATTAAAGGATGCATTCTTGAAGGCTAAGATTTAATAAAATTAATATTTTTCATTGCACCTGTGTCATAGTGAAGACTATGGTGACTACTGGCACATTTTGGTGTCACTGTCCTGTTTCATGATGGGCACCAGTGGTTTCACCCATATCACGATGGATCATGAGGGCAGATGTCAACATGGTGAAAGAAACAAATCATGTGTTAGCATTCGTATGAAAATAGCTTTGTCCTGTGGATCCCATAAAATGACTTGGAGACTTTGAGAACTGCTGTTGTAGGTTGACAAAGGAGAGGTTCGTAGCCTGCTGGCGGGGAAAGGATGGAGGGCTGGGAGCAGAGGGTTGACAGGTGGCTCTCCTGCAGATCTCAGAGCTGGCCTGGGGTCATTCAGTGGGAGATGGTGCATAAAAGTGCATTACTTTTATATCACTGTATATTATAAACCACCCTACGCTAACAGTGGAAGACATCACCAACCCGTTGACCTCCCGGTTGCAGAGAAGTCCAGGCCTGGGTGTGTTCTCTGTTGGGGCCTCAAAAGGCTGAGATGGTCTCAGCTTAGCCGTGTCCTCAGCTGAGGCTGGGGATCCTCTTCTGTGCTCATGTGCTCAAGCTACAGCCCCAGCTTTTTTTTTTTTTTTATCTTGAAATAGGGTCTCACTAGGTTGTTGAAACTGGCCTTCAACCTGCAGTCTTCCTGTTTCAGCCTCCTAAGTACTGGGATTACAGTCATACCCTACCACACTTTGCCTTTTTTTTTTTTTTTTTTTTGATACTAGGGATTGAACTCAGGGGCTTTCTACCTCTGAGCTACACCCTCAGCTCTATTTATTTATTTATTTATTTATTTATTTATTTATTTATTTATTTATTTATTGAAACAAGGTCTCGCTAGGTTGCTGAGAGTCTCACTGTGCTGTGGAGACATTCTTGAACCTGCTATCCTCTTGTCTCAGCCTCCTATGTATTGGGATTACAGGTGTGCCTCATCACAACCCACTTTAAGGTCTGTTTTTTTCTTTCTGATTGTTATCTGGGAGCTATTCTCAGCTGCTGGGGGCTGTCTGGGATTTCCTACTATGTGGTTGTCTCTAAAACATGGCAGGTTTCTTCAAAATGAACAGGCAAATTCTTTCCCTTCCAAGCTGCTCTTTCAGACAGTGCCCGGTACGTTTTTCAGGGCTCACCTAATTAGGTCAGACCCACCCACGAGTAATTCAAAGTCAGCTGATTTGGGATCCACACCTTTTCCATGTAATGAAACCTAATTCCAGTATGAGATTCATTCTATTTACACGGAAGGGGACAGTCTTATCCGGGCTGTGCACACCAGGGCCTGTGAACCTTGCATCAGCCCCTCAGAATCCTGTCCACTACCAAAGGACACAAGGACAGTTCAGAGATTTAAGATACGTGGAAACCAAGGGCTTGTTGAGCACTCTTTTTCAGTAGGAACTAAGGGTGCAGTGGGGAGAATATGGATGAAAAGGGGGAGAGGAAAGTTAACCATTTCGAAATTGTACTGCAGGCTGCTCCCTGGGCTGCTGGCCCCACCAGCCCGTCCTCTGCAACCCTCCACCCTGCCCGCCCCAGCGCTCTGCGGCCTCATAAGGTTGGCTCAGGAGGAGAGGTGAGCTATCTTTCAAATTTCATGGAGGAACTTTCTGGAGCAATTTCAAAAGAAAGTCTGAACTGTCACTGATTACCTAATTTGGAAAAGAGAAAGGTCTTCCTGACCTCAGCAACAAATTGCGATTTAGTGTTGAATCCACGAAAGAAATTCTTTCAGACTTAATCACGCCGCTGCTCTCTGCCCGGAGAGGGTGATTATCTGCGAGGCTCCTGCCAGCCTCCGAGCTCACTTCATCTTCCCAGTCACCAACCGTCCCCATCAGGACCTTGCGGTTAATTAAGTCACTTGTCTGCTCCGAAGTCCAGGGGGAGCCCTGGAAGTCTCTCGGGTAAAACTAGAATTTCTGATCAAGAATTTTGAGGCCTCTTATCAGAGGTACCCATTAACCTCAGCTCATCGTCCTCGTTTTTCAGGCACTGCTGTGTTGATCTGAAATCACTATGTGAAAATGTTGTGCAAATAAATAAATAAATAAATAAAATTTAAAAAAGGAAAGTCACCTCATCTTCTCTGTGAAATCATAGCCCTCTCCTCTTTTAAGCATGTCATGTCATATTTTAGATGACTTTTCCAGAATGCTTCAATTTAGCACAGGTTATCAGCAGACATTGGGAAGAGAGAGCTAGCAAGAAAAACTGACTGGATGAAAAACAAAGCAGGGCAATAAAAATATTATTGGGGGGGGGATATCCTCTGACTGTTTACTATTAATAAAAGTGAAATGCTCTTCCTTTTTGAGTTGAATTATTTTCTTTCCAGCTGCTTTAACAGTCCCTCCCTCCCTTCCTCTCTTCCTTAAGGTATCTATAGAGGATTCAGCTTTTCAGCTATGCCTGAAAGAAAGAGTATTTTTTAGGTGGATAGCAGAGGGTTTTCCAAGAAAGGGAAATGGACAGTATGGATGGGGCATGAAACTTTGAAACAGTGACAAGTAATTACTGATTCAACTTTCATTGGTTGTATCCAGTTACCTAGAGAGTCATTTATAAATGACAGGATTCTGGAAGGGATTTAAGGTCATTTGTGAAATACATACACTGTAATCAGATAAATCAAAATGAAAAAAATAAGTGAGTGGTGAGTGAGAAAATCAGGATAGAGATAAATTGGGGATAGGAAAAATAAGATGATAGCAGTACTGAATTTAGTATATAAAACACATGTATAATCCCTTCCTTGCTAGAGGGCCATCGATTTGGATCTAAGTCTTTTGGTGGAAAGAGAGAGAGAGAGAGAGAGAGAGAGAGAGAGAGAGAGAGAGAGAGAGGGAGAATTATAGAATATGAGAATCAGTTATGACATTCAGGGTGCACAGGATCAAAGGAGCATTTGTTCAGGAATGGCAGGAATGGCTCTTCCTGGTGTTAAGAACAAAGAGGAATTTCTCCAGTGGGTCTGCACAAAGAGGACATGCAGTAACCTGTGGATGATGCCCTCGCAGCATCTCTGTAGAAACACAGGGTCACAAAACAATTTCTTCTAATGCTTTCAATGTAGGCTGATAACACACTTCCAAGGTACCCATGAGTAAAAGTATTTCTACATTGCTCAAGGTTAAATATTCTGTCAAATCTTTATATAGATATTTTTTCCTTTTCAAGCCAAGATAGGGGCTGAATTATATGTACTGTAAAGGTCCCTCTCCACAGGATTAAACTCCTTCAGTGATGTCACAGGGTATATGTTTGAGTGTCCACAGCTCTGGGTGCTAGTTAGCTTTATATCTTTTCACTAGCTTCATCAATTATGCTTATAATTATTTCATCAACTTGCTTTATAATTATTTGCCCTATTTACTCCATTAGGAATGAAGCCCCAGCAATGGAGTCAGGAGAGTCCACAATGGCAGATAGTTTCAAAGCCCACTCTATAGTGGGAATCCAGCAATGGGTGGGTGACTGCTTTGGGGTGCTATTACATTGGCTTTAGTTATTTCCATTTTATTCCTTTAACAAAGTTACTTCTAATTCCTTTAATATTTCTTGATCTTCTTGCCCTTGGGAACATTGCCTAGTACATTAATTCTTTGATTAGAAACCCTCACAACTTTTTATTTGCATATCCTCCACACTCAATGCCATTTAAAATGCATCTAAAAATAAAGGTAAGAAATATTCTGTATGTGTAGAGGAGAAAATAATAATCACCTTGCCATTTTCAAATGTGACACATTTATTCAAGTGTAAATCTAAAGGGCTTTAACTGTATAATAACAAGACTTACTAATTTCAGTATTAAATTTAGTTCTGCAACATGAACAGGCCAGGTTAGATTTATATTGTAATTTCTTTCTACATGTACAAATATATCACTTTTTACAAGTCTAGAAGTCTCTTAAAAATAAATGGTTATATACTAAGCTAAATAATGCTTATATCTAAAAATGTCAGCTTCAAGTTAATCTATATGCAGGAGGACTATTCGTGAGAGAGACAAATAGAGTATTCTGGAAATGCAATGCATCAAACCAAAATAAAACAATAGGAAGCTCTGTCATAAGGTTTCACTGGGTAGCAATTCTAAGCAATAATCTCAGCTGCACAAAGGGCTGAAGGGTAGGCTATTTATAAAATGATGGCAAAATGATACACAACAAACCTGCTTCTCCATGGGGATTCAGCAAAGGGGAGCCTTCAGTGCTGCCTCAGCATTCCAACCAAAGATCTTCCAAAAGAAATAGGTGAACGACTCTTCATTTAAGACCTATTCTAATATACTTGATTAACCAGTATAAAATAAAATTAAAAAAACCAAATACCCTTCTAAAAGTAAATAACAGTAGACAAGAATGAAAGTTACTAATGATATAATATAAAAAATAATGGGGATTGTGGATTGTGAAATGGAAATCAATGAAAGTCAACTAAATGAGAAAAGCAAAGGCTATTTATTCAGAGCTTTCTATAGCAAGGGAGTTGGCCACCATCACATGCATTTCTGCAGACTCAAAGGCAGGCAGAGGAGTGGGAAGCTTTATTTACTTTTTATTTTTAATTTTTTTGCATTCTACCTCTGAGCTATATCCCCAGTCCTATTTTTTTCTTTATTTTGAAACAGGGTCTCACTAAGTTGCGGAGTACCTCACTAAGTAGCTGAGGCTGGCTGTGAACCCGGACCCTCCGGTCTCAGCCTCCCAAGTACTGGGAATACAAGCATGCGCCACCATGCCCGGCTGAGTGGGAAGCTTTAGATGGGAAAAGAAGGAAGGTTCCTGGTATGCCCTGAGATGAGGCTCTTGGTGGGCTCTTGAGAAGTGGGCATTCTATATTTGGGGAGCATATTTCGTTTTCTCAGGTTGGTCCTCATCTGGAAATGGGGACAAAAATTAAGGAAGCTGTCAGTTACTAATAAAAAAATTAAGGAAGCTGTCAGTTACTAATAAAAAAATTCCTGGCCACCCTGGGCCAATTATTTGTGGAAGTTATTGTTTATCTTTCTGAAGTGTTACAAGAGAGCAGTCTGGCTATATTGGTCTGTTTTCCATTGCTGTCATATAGTAGCCAAGGCTGAGTGCTTTAATGAAGAGAAGAGGTTTATTAGCTCACAGTTTGGGAGGCTGAAAGTGCAAGATCAGGCATTCCTATCAGTTTTGGTAAAGGCCTCAGTGGCTGCCACGTCAATGTGGATAGCATGACAATAATGGGAACATGTGTGACGGGAGAGATAATGTGAGACATGGAGCTGAAGGGCAACTCAGGGGCAGGCTTGCACTTTTTTAACAGCTCTCTCACAAAAGCAACTAACACAGTGGGAGGCCAGCATCAGCCTCTTCCAAGGCAGTGCCCTAGATGATCTAATTGCCTTCCACTAGGCTCTGCCTCTTAAAGGTTCTATCGGGCCCCAACACAGCCACACCAAGGACCACACTTGCAACACATGAACTCCTGGGGGTATACCCAACCATATCCAAACCATAGTCCTGGCTTCCTGCAAGTCTGACCTATAGCAGGGACTGCTTGGGCTCTTGCTTTAGATGTGTCCTGGTCTCCTGGACATATTGCCGCAGGTTGTGGGTCAGAATTCTATTTATATATATGTATAGTCTGGCCATTGTCTATTTGTATATCTCACCTCCTAGAGGCCAGAAGTCTTGGAGTTTACTGCTGATTCTCTGAACTTTGGGTATGGCCTTCTAGCTCTGCAGAGAGGATTAGATCCTTCAACAATAAATGGCTTGTGCAATGAAATTAAAGCAAAGCTGACTTTTATTCATTAATTTGCCATGAAAATAGTCTCGTCTCAGTTGACAAGCTGGTCGAAGGCATTCAAATGAAAATGAGAAACGAAACTGCTCTCAAATGATGGTGGAGGTGGTGAGGGAGGGATGGGTGTCAGATCATTTTAGGTTTGTTCTCTCTCCTCTCTGCTTGCCAAATCTTTCAACTACAGGGTGGTTTTTACGGTTTTAAAAGGCTTCACAGATGATTCCTTAATTTGCTCTAGGCTACTGGTCTCTTGCACCCCCACACCACATCAAGATTGGCAGGGGAAGAGCTCTGTTTCTGCTTATGGGCACCTGTGTCCTCAAGTTTTTTGGGAGAAATACTGACTCCCTTATTTCCCCAAATGTTGATAAGATAATATTTAGACAAGTTGTAAGGTGCCTCGGATTCCTTCTTCCTAGGGTAAGAGGAGGGGAAGGTGAAGAAAATTCAGTGTTTTACAGTAGAAACTGTAAAACAGAGAAGAAAAATGATGACATCGACATTATTGGGATTTTGCAGCAAAACAATAGTCTTGAGGGGTAGGTATTACTGAGAGAGAGGATGTAACACAAATTGTTTGGATGCCCATTTGGTAACATCCACAATAAGCCTGAACACCCATTCCCTCACATTCTCTCTTCACTTCACACCCAAAGTCCAGCATCTTGGGAAGACGAGTCAGGAGTCAGAGAAGCAGATATGGGGCATTTTCATCCAAGAGAGGCTGAGAACAACCACACTGTTAACTATCTTCCAGTGACTATGTAAAAAGTAGATTTTGCAGTATTAAAACACAAAGACACACACACACACACACACACACACACACACACACACACACACACACACCCCTGAAACACATTTCATCAAATAATGCTGACTTTATGTATAATACAATCTGATATTTTCTATTTTATTATTCTCTCTCTCTTTAAAAAATGATGATGATAACCCACTAACCTAAGAGTCATGACCAACTAATGTGTTTTCCTCCTCAGTTTAAAAATACTCGTTTAAATTTGGCTTGCTGGAAGCTATAATTCACATTTGACTTTCAGATCATTCCTGCTAACTATT
Organism: Graphiurus murinus; assembly: GCA_004027655.1. Lineage (NCBI taxonomy): Eukaryota > Metazoa > Chordata > Mammalia > Rodentia > Gliridae > Graphiurus > Graphiurus murinus. Next base: position 18,804 of record PVLC010016041.1, read on the forward strand.
ATGTGGGAACTGAGAGGCAATTCCTAAGTATGTGTAGGGAGAAATAAAGATCAAGGAAAGAAAATTGATACTTATAACACATTCAAGTTTGAATGTGAGTCGAATTTCATGACCCCATCTTCTGCATCACTCAATGCTTTTCATTTTCCCCTGGGATTTATGAACTGTGTTATTCATTCATCATAGACTGTTTTGTACTCTTACAAACCAGGCACCGTGCTGTGCACAGTGAGCAACTCTCACGATGCTTATATTTCGTTAAGTAAGCACTGGGACCAACCATGATAGTCTTAGGAAAAACAACCTTCAAGTAGATGTTACTCTCTTTTCAAATACACTCCTGCAAGGTCATGATTTTAACCTTTCTTTCTTAAAACAGTATAGGGTAGGAAAAACACTGCTTTAGAATCAGTGTGACTTTCCTGCGAAGGAAGAAGAGCACCAAAATTGTGCCCAATGAACATGGTTAGTGCGTTTATTAAGTGCCATCTATGTGCCCTGTTCATGAGATTTTACCATGGCCCTGAGAAATAGGTGTTATTACTTGTGTGTAACTTGCCAAGCTGATAAATGACAGACTTGTGATTGAACCCAGGTCTTTTTCTAATTCATATCCATCCATCTACTCTCCTCTATTAGGCTGCTCAGAGGATTGAACTCTTGAAGCCAGTAATATTTAAATTATTTAAAATACAGTATGTGCTGGCTTGATCGCTCTATCTATCCATCCATCCATCCTTCTCTGTCCCTATTTATCCTCTGTGTATGGATATAGACATAAATACAGAGTTTTATGTATCTACTACCCAAGTAATATAATTTATAGTATAAATTATTCACCAAAATATCCTAATTATTACCAAGTCACTTGTTGGTTATTAGAAATTGTGGGTATGGTTTCCTGTTTGCAAAAGCCTATCACTAGATAGTTGATAATTTTATCTGAAACATGATCTGACATCATCTAATTTAAAAAGTTCCTCATACTATGACTTACGGTCTTAGTAGAAAATTTCTTCTGTCATCAATAATACTATTTATAATGTTGAATCTTCTCTCAAACTTCTTTTTTTTTTTTTGTTGCGGTACTGGGGATTGAATTCAGGGACATTCTACCTCTGAGCTATACCCCCAGCCCTATTTTGTATTCTTTATTTTGAAACAGGGTCTCAGTAAGTTGCGGAGGGCCTCATGAGGTAGCTGAGGCTGGTAGAGAACCCGGATCCTCTGGTCTCAGCCTCCCAAATGCTGGGATTACAAGCGTACACCACCACGCCTGGCTTCTCTCAATTTCTACTGAGCCAATTCAATAACATTCCAAATTTCTAGCCTTTACATAGTGCCTGAATTTTTATATACGCGACACATTTTTGTGAATTATGTAAAAATTATTTGAAGGTATGCTATATTGAGAATTAAATAATTGTAGAGACTTTAAAACTTTTCTCTATTTTCTTTTGTAATAACATAGCAGAATATTTCATGTAATTTACTGTACCATCTAACAGTTTTACTCTTGAAGTTGATATTTTATATCATTTATTATATTTCATTTTAAAAATAAAATCTCCATTCTCCTTGATAGGTTCCTTTACTTAGATTTGTATCTTCTTAACCTGTTTATTGAAAACATCACATTTAATAATTAAAATAGTTCTTTAAATCTAGGAAGAAAGCATTGTAATCTCTAATACATTTATTAACATCATGTATCTAAAAATGTGATTCTTCTAATGTCTGTGTTCTGCTTCTTTTCCTAGGATTCACTCACTCACTGACTCACTCATTATGGAATGTACTGGACCACTATATGGACCAGGCCTTCTTCCAGGCCTTGACGATAAGTGATGAGTAGGACAGATAAGGGGTGACTCTCATGGAGCTTATGTTGAATTAAATCAAACTTTGCATCAACCATGACAATTTCTATTAAAATGAATACTCTGTGCTCAGTACCCTGATTGCTTTTGCAGTTCTAACACTAGAGAGTGATCCTCATCTCTAAATAATTTTCCTGTGTTTATTTCAAATCTCAGCGCTCATATTATTTAATTCACTGTGATGTTTAATTCACTTTTAAGCAAAGGATTTGAAAGGATTTACATCTTTTACTGCATCTTCCAGAGAATGAAGAGCTAAATTAGAACAGCCAGGATATTTTACAAAACTTGTGATAAAACTCCAGGTTTTCTCCATGGGTACTTCCTACAAAATTCAATTAAGTTTCCACAAAACAAAAACATTTTTCACTAAAGTCATTTTCCCTGAGTTCTGACCATATGTTTGGTGTACACACATGCACATATGTACACATACATATATATACGCCAGAAAACTAAGTTTGCAATGATATAGTCATATTACTTTTTTATACTTTTATTGGTGCATTGTAGTCTCATATCATAATGTAGCTCAGAGTGATAGTGACATACATGCACACAGCACTTAGTGAGCTTCCCCTGGCTCCCTCTACATTTCTTCTCCTTCCCCATACAGGATATTGAGATGGCATTGGTAATTTCATATATGTGCATATCATCAATGGAAGTCTTTCCTTCATTAATTTTCCCTATCCCCCAGCCTCCCCGTAAGCCCCTCCATTGCTCCACTGGGGTTTCTCTTCCATTATCTAAAGTCCCTCTTATATCCTGATTGCTTTCTAGCTTCCACATTATCAGAGAAAACATATGACTCTTCACTTTCTGTGACTGGCTAATCTCACTGCCTATAATGTTCTCTAAATCCATCCATTTTTCCTGTAAATGATATAACTGTTCTTCTTTATTTTTAAGTAGAATTCCATTGTGTGCATATCTCATAATTTTGTAAGCCATTCATCTATTGATGGACATCTAGGTTGGTTCCATAATTTGGCTATTGTGAATTGTGCTGCTATAAATATGGATATGCATGTATCACTGTAATATTCTGATTTCAGTCCCTTTTAGAATCATAGCTGGATCATATGGTGGGTCTATTCTGAGTTTCTGAGGGATCATCACACTGATCTCTAGTGACTGCACTAATTTGCAGTCCCACCATCCTTGCTAGCATTTATTGTTGTTTGGATTCTTGATTATTGCCATTCTGATTGGGGTTAAATAGAATCTCAGTGTTGTTTTGATTTGCGTCTCCCTGATTGCTAATGATGTTCAACATTTTTTCCCTATATATATTGGGCATTTGTATTTCTTCTTTTGTGAAGTGTCTATGTAATTCAATTACCCATTTATAGATTGGGTTATTTTTTCATGTTAAGTCTTTTAACTTCTTTATATATTCTAGATATTAGTCCTCTGTCAGAGGAATAGCGGGCAAAGATCTTCTCCTATTCTGTAAGTTCTCTCTTTAGATTCTTTTTTTTTTTTTTTTTGCGGTACTGGGGATTGAACTCAGGGGCATTCTACCTCCGTGCTATACCCCCAGGCCTATTTTTTACTCTTTATTTTGAAACCGAGTCTCACTGAGTTGTGGAGTGCCTCACTAGGTAGCTGAGGCTAGCTGCGAACCCGGATCCTCCGGTCTCAGCCTCCCGAATGCTGGGATTACAAGCGTGCGCCACCACGCCCGGCTCTCTCTTTAGATTCTTGATGGTTTCTTTTCCTGAATAGAAACTTTTAAATTTAATGTCATCCAATTTATTATTTCTTGTTTTAATTTCCTGTGCTTAGGGAACTTATTGAGGAAGTTTCTACCAGTCCCTATATGTTGCAGTGTTGGCCCTTTGCCCTCCCCTAGTAATTTCAAAGTCTCTGGTCTAATTTCTAGGTCTTTGATCCATTTTAAGTTGATTCTTGTGCAGGGTAAGAGGTTGGGGTTTAACTCCATTTTTCCACAAATAGATAACCAGTTTTCCCAACACCATTTGTTGAAAAGGCTGTCTTTTCTTCATATGTTTTTGACACTTTTTACAAAAATCAATTGGCTATAAGTGTGTGGATTTGTTTATGTATCTTCTATTCGGTTCCATTGGTCTATATGTTTGTTTTGGTGCCAATACCATGCTGTTTTTATTACTGTAGCTCTGTAGTATAATTTGAAGTCAAGAATTGTGATGTGTGCTGTATGGTTCTTATTGCTGAGAATTGCTTTGGTTATTCTGGGTCTTTTGTTTTTCCATACAAAATTTAGTACTGTTTTTTTCTAGCTCTGTGAAAAATAACATTGGTATTTTAATAGGGATTTCATTGAATTTGTAGATCACTTTTGGTAGAATGGCCATTTTGATATTTATTCTGCCTATCCAGGAGCATGGAAGATCTTTCCATATTCTAAGATCTTCATCAATTTCTTTCCTTAGTATTTTAAAATATTCATTGCAGAGATCTTTCACCTCCTTGATTAGATCTGTTTCTAGGTATTTTATTTTTCTAAGGTTATTGTGAATGGGTTGTTTTCCGGATTTCTTTTTCAGTGGATTCATGTTTGGCCTACAGAAAAGCTACTAATTTTTTTACATTGATTTTGTATCCTGCTACTTTGCTAAATTTGTTAATCAGCTCTAGAAGTCTTTTGGTTGGGTTTTTTGGGTCTTCTAAGTATAGAGTCATGTCATCTACAAAAAGATAATTTCAGTTCTTCCTTTCCAATTTGCATTCCTTTGATTTCCTTCTCTTTCCTTATCGCTCTGGCTAATTTCAAGTAGTATATTGAAAAGGAGTGTTGATAGTGGACATCCTTGTCTTGTTCCCAATTTTAAAGAGAATTCTTGCAGTTTTGCCCCATTCAATATGATGTTGGCTTTAGGTTTATTATATATTGTCTTTTTGGTCTTGAGGTAAGTTCTTTCTATTCCTATTTTCTGCAATGTTTTTTAACATGAATCAATGTTGGATTTTGTCAAATGCTTTTTCAGCATCTATTGAGATGATTGTGTGATTTTTATCCTCAGTTCTATTTATGTGGTAAATCATGTATATTGATTTGCATATGTTGAACCAGCCCTGCTTCCCTGGAATGAAACCAATTTGGTCATGGCATACAATTTTCTTGATGTGGTTTCGAATTAATATTATTAGTATTTTGTTTAGATGTTTGCATTTATGTTCATCAAGGATATTGGTCTGTAATTTTGTTTTCTTGAGATATCTTTATTTGGTTTTAGTATTAAGGTGATACTGACTTCATAGAAGGAGTTTGGAACAATACCATCTCTTTCTGTTTCACAGAATAATTTGTGAAGAATTGGATTTGGTTCTTTTATAAAGGTTTTGTAGAATTCAGCTGGAAATCCATCTGGACCTGGGCTTTTCTTTGATGGAAGGCTTTTTATTGCTGTTGCAATTACTCACTTTTTAAAAGTTCTAGTAAATCTGAAAATGCCAGATTGTTTTAACTATATAATAGATACTATTATAATTTAAACTTTTTCTTCATTTGATCAATGACCTTTAACAGGACATAATTGTCACTTTGATGTAAAATACAAATGTGGAGTAAATTTAGTTTTGAGTGATATAATTTGGAGCATCATTTCACCCAGTGTTTGCTGATCATCATCATCATCACCATCATCTGCTCATCTTTTATTGAAATAATATTTTTTCTCACTCTAGTAATGCATATTATCTGTTGTGTTGTCTACTGACTCATATGCTGTGTTATACGACATTTTGGTTATTCAAATTTTTGGACCAAATAAGTACATAACCCAGGTTGAGATTCATTATAAATCTCATTTTTTTCTTCTGCTGCACATTCAGAAGAGCATACTTAGGATAAAAGATTAGTTGTAGGTATAGCTACACTTTGTTTCCTCTTAAGGGTTTTTAAGAAATAGTAATTGACATAAATATGTAAATATTAAGATGCTTGTGACCTACACAAAAATAATTACAAGGCATTGACAATAACCCAAGGAAAAAGTAAACCATTTGAAAGCAGCAACAGAATAATTGAAGATGATGACGAACTGATAATTTCCATGGAGCACAGAGTGTCTTGAAAAAACATGTAGGAAGCTACACAGTCTGATGACATTGGCTGGATAGACAGGCATATTGGAGATGTTTCTCAAATATTGCAATATGTGACAAAAGGAGGCTCATTTTCAAATGGTTGGTGGCAACAGCCTTCAACTATTAGCTTAAACTAAGATATTCATGTTGAAATTTTATTAACAATAAATATTGCTTATGACAGTTATTATGTTACCTTCCAACTAATACCGAAGATTTCATTATTTCAATATTTGCTACCACTGTATAGATGGATTTGAGGCCATGAATTACCTTGTTAGATTTACATTCCTGTTTCTTCTCATATACCTCAAACCAGTCACACCATTCTGTCCTAAACATCTTGCTCGATTTCTCACTTTATAGTCTCTGCTCCTGGCTTTCTCTCTGTTGAAAATGTCTTTCTTGGGGACAGAAAATGGCATACTAGAGGAACCTATCATGTCATAGCTACTCCTTAAGAATGAATAAAAGCAACAGTTCTGCAATGGTATGTTGAGGTAGGAAGGCTGTGGGAAAACACTGGCAGGCAACTCAAGCAGCCAGCTACCAGGTGAATATCAGAAATAACAGTTTCTAGATTAGCAAGAGAGTTAATAAATGCAGTCTACAGCAGCAGCACTGGGTGCACAATGGCTCAGTGGGGGAGGGGAAGCTTCCCTCCAAAAAGCCAATAAAAATTCTTCCAGTGAGTTTAAGAAAAGCAGGTTTCACTGCCTAGCACATTTGTAACCTGAGCAGAAAATCCACTCGGACATGGCAAATCAAGCTAGCATGGGAGAGTCCTGGTATTCCCTAATGGATTTAGTGTAATTGGGAAGCTGCAGTAACTTAAAAGGACCTTTTATTTGAATGTTCTGAGCAAGAGACAAGAAATTCTTGCAGTTTATCTTCGTTTTAAATTTTTAACTCTATTTTAAAAGTCTTTTGTTCTTGGCATAGTTGCTTTTTAAGTACCAAGACCCATGGCCACCTAGGCTTCTTTTTTTACTGGATTGTTGGGTGCCCAAGCTGTGACTCAATTTGGCCATCACAGTGAGACTGTAATACAGATTTAGGGGCAGCTCTGAGTGGTGGCAGGAGGCCTGGCTGCTGGTCTATCCATCTGCAGAGCTGAGAAGAGAAAAGTGAGCTTTCATTTGATAGTGACAATCTGGTTTCTGGAATAAGGACTGTGATTGAAAGGATTTGGGAGTGGAATGGATCAGGGTTCAGTGGAAAGCGCTGACCCCATGACAGCCTACCATGGCACTTTTGCCTCTCCCCAAAGCCCAGCAGTGTCTGGAGAATAGACTGACCCATCCCACACCCCTCCCCTCAAGCACACAGACGGAGGCTCTTGGAATGAGGGGTGCAGCACAGTCTGGATCAGTCCACGGACTGCCCAGCTGAAAGGCTGGCCGGCAGCCCTACCACAGCTATTTTCCTATGCCCAGTCACAAAAACAAAACCATTTGTGGGTGAATTTTGCTCTGAAATGAACAATGTTTCCCCAGTAATGGCTGCCAGATAAAGAGTGGGCTCAGCTCAATAGACAGACTCTCTTAACAAGTTTGGCTGGTTTAAGTTAGAGCTGAGAACAAACAGCATGATATTTGTGTCACACAAGCTTCTTCATAACTGGGAGTTTCTAAAATCAAAATCTTGGAAAGACATGTCTCCCTTTTTTAAAACCTCTGAAAGAAGAAAGCTGAACTTTTTATGACTTGTTTTATTAGTTCCACTATGTAAACTGATTTCTAGTGCCTTCCTACATTTTGTGTTCTTTAAGGTTCTAATTTTATGTATTTTGTCAATCAATTGGATCCTTTCTTCATATCTCCTCTTTTTTATCTCCATTTCCTTCTCTCCATCCTTTTTTCTCTGCTCATTTTATCAGGTTTCTCTTCCCTCCTCCATCTTTTTTTCTTTTCTCTTTTCTTATTTTTTGACTTTTATTCCTTCTTCCAATTCAATATAGTATGCTATCATTAATAGATAATATTTTTAGCCTATACTATATTATTTCTTACTCACTTTCCCCTTTGTGAATAAAGTTGTAGAGATCATTAGTAATAACTTTTTAAGTATGTTGACAAATAATTTGCTCTTAAATTATCACTCTTACTGCTGGTTACTCTCTCAAAGTGGTATTGGTGATTAATTTAGCATTTTGATTATGCTGATCCTATGTGTTGCTGCTAAGCTATGCCTCCCAGCCCATGAATTATGATAAAGAGATAGTTACTCACTGAAGTTACACACATCAAAGAGAAAGAGGAATCTGTCTCAAAAGTTGCACAAATATAAATCCTGGAAAAACATGAGGAAACAGGCCAATGAGACACCTCTATGTTTATAATCCCTCAATAATTGAAACTATCGTTATTAAAATGGATGAACTTCTGGACAAAAAAATTCTAAAAACTAATTGTTAAGATGATTAATAAATTGAAGATCTAGGAACAAACTAAGGGGGAAAATATAGGATATGAAGTAGCATTTCAATAGAGTCAGAGAGTCTAAAAGAACCACACAGAAATCTTGGAAATGAAAGACTCAATGAATCAAACTAAAACTTCAATTGAAAGTCTCATTACTTCATTATATCCAGTGAAATATAGAATCTTGGTGCATACAGACAAGATGGCCAGCCTTGAATATTTGAAAAGTATTAAAGAAAGAAAGAAAAAATAAAACATCTACATTTAGAATATACAAGAACTCTAGGACAACATTGAGAAACCAAGCTTAATACTTCTAGCATTGAGGAAGAGCAGAGATATAGGCTTATGGCATCTACAACCTTTTCAATGAAATAATAGCAGAAAAAATTCAAATTCTCTATAGTAATAATGGATATAAATGACTTCAAGCAGCCGGGTGTAGTGGCGCACACTTGTAATCCCAGTACTTGGGAGGCTGGGACAGGAGGATTGCCAGTTCAAAGCCAGCCTCAGCTACTTAGTGAGGCTCTCAGAAACTTAGTGAGACTCTGTTTCCAAATAAAATATAAAATAGGTCTGAGAGTATAGCCCGGAGGTAGAATGCCCCTGGGTTCCATCCCCAGTACCACTAAACAAAACAAGAATGGTCTCAAGCCCTCAATTAAAAGATATAGACTGGCAGAGTTAATTAAAAAATAGACAGTAGTAGGAGGAGACAGGAGGATCCAGGTTCACGGCCAGCCTCAGCTACTTAGTAAGGCCCTCTGCAACTTAGTGAGACCCTGTTTCAAAATAAAGAATAAAATAGGGCTGAGGGTATAGCTCAGAGGCAGAATGCCCCTGACACAGGGTTTAATGAACAAAATAATAAAAATTTGGGTTTAGCCAGTAAGGAGTTTTGAGAGAAAACAGGAAATAGAGAGCAAAGCAGGCAAACAAAACACAAAAGGCCTTTCCCTACAAGCCATGGTAAGCACTGATAGTATAGGGTATTTGTGCAGCTGATGTTAGTCAAATGAGTAAGACAATTTTATGGTCAAGGGTCTGAAAAGTAGATGATGAAACTCTAAAAGGAAGTGAGAGAGAAGACATCAGATTTGGCCACAAGAATGTCATTGTCTACAGCAGAGAGAGCAAAAGCCAGGGAGTGATGAACAGGCATGACAGGTTGCACAGAACACAGAAATGAACAGAGGAGATCAGTGTGGAGATTCCTCAGAAAACTGAGAATGGATCAACCATATGCTCCAGCTCTACCACTCCTGTGTATCTTTCCAAAGGGACTGAAATCAGAGAATTACAGTAATATATGCATCTCCATGTTTATAGCAGCACAATTCACAATAGCCAAATTGTGGAACCAACCTAGATGTCCATCAACAGATGAATGGATTACACAATTGTGGGAAATACACACAAAGGAATTCTACTCAGCAAAAAGAAGAACAAAATTATGTCATTTGCAAGAAAATGGAAGGAGCTAGAGAACATTATGCTAAGTGAGATTAGCCAATCACAGACAGTGAAGGGTCATATGTTTTCTCTAATATGCACAAGCTAGGGAGTAATGGGGATACCAGAGGGACTCCAGATAGATTTCCAGGAGAAACCTCAGTGGATCCAGGGAGGTGGTCTAAGGGAAGGGACAGGGGAAATTGAGGTTCATTGAAAGAATTAGTACCATTAGTTATGTGTACATATGTGAAAATACCAATGTCTATCTCAAAAAAAAGTTAAAAAATACACACCAAACTGCAAAAAAATAAAGAAATGAACAGAGGAAAGTGCATTGCAATAGAGAGTAGAAATAGCATGTTGCAAATATAGCACTTTGGTTTTTTATATTTTTATTGGCACATTATAGTCTCACATCATAATGTAGTTCACAGTGATAGTGACATACGTGCATACAGCACTTGGTGAGCTTCCCCTGGCTCCCTCTCCACTCTCCTCTTCTCCATACAGGGTACTGAGATTGGCACTGGTGTTCTCACATATGCACATAAAGTTCATGGAAGTGTTTCCTTCATTGACCTTCCCTCTTCCTCCCCCACCCTCCTCTAGACCACCTCTCTGGGTCTCCTGGGGTTTCTCCACCATTGTCCCTCCAGGTCCATCTATTTTTCCTGAAAATGACAGAATTTTGTTCTTCTTTATTGCTGAGTAGAATTCCCTTGTGTGTATATCCCATAAGTTTGTAATCCACTCATCTGTTAGTGGACATCTAGGTTGGTTTCATAATTTGACTACTGTGAATTGTACTGCTATAAACATGGATGCATATATTACAATGATGTTCTGATTTCATCCCTTTGGGAAGATACCCAGGAGAGGTATAACTGGACCATATGCGGGATCTGTTGCCAATTTTGTGAGGAATCTCCAGACTGATCTCCGTTGTGACTGTACTGATTTGCAAATAAAAATAAGAGATAAGACAGGGATAAATCAAAGTCATCTGTATGTAGCATATAGAACCACAGGAGAAAATTTAAGTTCTATAGTATTTATTATTTCCACAAATTTTATGGTTGAGTTTAAAAAATACATTGGTAAGCAGTTGTTGACCTTGAATGAATATTTTCCTACCTACCTTTTCATGACACATATGTATTTTTATGGTATTCTTTCTTTTCTCTTCTTTTTAGTACTGGATATTATACCTAGGGCCTTGTACATGTCAGGCAAAGCTCTACCACTAACCTATACCCTCATCTTTTTTATTTTGAGACCGTCTTGGTTAATTGCCCCGGCTGGCCTCAAACTTTCAATCCTTCTGCCTCAGCCTCAAGTTACTAGGATTACAGGTGTGTGCCACTGCACCCAGCTAATATTCTTTCTTATGAAAGATAAGAAAACACATCCATATGTGTTTACTGTTATATGCCAAGTATATTTTGACTCAAAAATAGTTTGAATTAAAAATGGCTTTGCAAGGTGGTAGAGAAACTAGCCAGGGACATATTTTGAGAAACCTTTGGAATGAGATTAGATATTTTTATGGCTTTGGTGATGATGATAATTTTGTGTGTATATATTTATCCCCAAACTAGAGTTGTATCATTAAATATGTGAAGCTTTTTGTTTTGTTTTGTTTTGGTACTGGGGATTGAACCCAGGAGCATTCTGCCTCTGAGCTATACCCCCAGCCCTATTTTTTAATTTTTATTCTCCCTAGGTTGGTGAGAGTCTCACTACTTTCTGAGGCTGTCCTCCAACCTGTAATCCTCCTGTCTCAGCCTCCCAAGTACTAGAATTACAGGTATGTGCCACCACACCTGACTTGTGAAGCCTATGCGTGTGTGTGTGTGTGTGTGTGTGAATCATACTTTAATAAAGTGTTGTTAAAAAGAAGAAATATTTGTATTTTTCTCTAATGCGCATGTCAACTTATATCCACTGTTTGTCAAAATATATGGAAGAGCAGTTCAAACTTTCATCTACTTTGTCCCCAGGGTTAGTCTCAATCACCTTCTCATAGTCACATTGCTCTCTGAGTTTAAGCTTCTGCTGAAATGGTTCAATTTATTTTCTGCCCTGTAACATAGCTCACAGAACAGCTGAATCGCTCAGACTTTTCACAATTTTCCACAATAAAATGAAATACATCCTTTGCTCCCCGAAAGGCTTATAGTGGGCAACAGATTTTGCTAATGGTTTCAAGAACATAAGAAGAGTGCCCACGCTTCAGCAGGGTCAACAACTTCAGGTTGAACTTGAGAAACTTTCTTTTTCTCAGTCCCTTATCTCTACCAACTAGTGAACATTTATCGAACTTCCCAAAATAGTTGCTGAAAATAAAAAGCCGGTGCAAAGATCATAGGTAGAAGTCAGAGAGCTATTGCTTCATGCACTCTGCTAGCAATGTGAGCTCACTGTAGATGATTGGTTTGAACCGAACATGTTTCAAAAGCTCTGCACCCACCGCTATTAGATATTTAGCAGAAGTCAGTACATTATGCAATGCAATTGCATTACCAAAGAGGTTTCTTCTCAACAACAGGGAAAATATATGCAATCAAGTGACAAATGGAAAAAATAGAAGCACACAGATCTCATACCATTTCATAAGTTGAAAACAAATTGAAAGGTAAAGAGAAAAGGATGCTGGGATAATGAGAGAGCTTTGTTAAAGTGCTAAGTTGAGGAGTCAAAAGAAGGGTTTATTTCACATCTCTTTCCTCAAAGGCCTTGTGAAAACACATCCCTGGTGCTCCACCCCTGTCCATGCCCCAAATCAAGTTGCCAGATGTGGAAGAAAGTAAGCCTCTGTCTGCTTGAGGATAATGCTCAACAGAAGACAAATACAGGACACAGAAAAGTGTTTATAAATTTTTAACATAAATCACTCACCTAGCAATTTATTTCCAAGTTAACAAAATTATTCATACTCTGATAAGGAAAATATGACAGTTTACCACAAATGACCAGACCTTCAGAAAAAGCCAGGATAAACCTAAGCTTCACTTTAAGCCTGCCATTGGGCCCTTGGGCACAACTGAACATTAAAGTCAGGGTGAGGAGAAATCCTCAATGTCGTCTAGTCTAACTCCCATACATCAGGGAGCTCACGAAGGCTAAGACTCAAGTTCACATAGCTCTTCAGGAACAGGGCTAGCCATGAGCTCGTTCCCAGCTTCGGCACTTTCTCCTTCATCACACTTCTCCTCTGTTTTTCTCCTGCTTGTTCATCTCTTACATTAAATCTGCCACCAGGACATGTTGATCTGTCTTTGGAATGATCTCTTGGATTTGTTCTTTCTTTGCTCGCTGCCTCATTTTCTTCATTCCATGCCTGCCTTTATTGCCACCGCCACTCTGTACCTAGTTCTCCTCAGTGCTGTTCACCTCACGCCCTAACCCCTGACTGATCATCCCTTGCCAGGACTTCCAGAACCTTCCATGGATGACATTCAAAGTTCTCAACCCTTTGTGCAATCTGGTCCTTATCTCTACACCTTCACCTCCTGATGTCTCACACACATGCTCCATGCCAGCTGGGATGGGCGCCCTACCACCTCCCGCATGCCTCCTCTCATCCCCAATCTCCTACAATCTTCATTCTCAGTGTCTGAAATGTCCTTTCTCATATACTACCTGCAAAAGTCATGTCAGCTCATGAAGCCTATCTTTTTTCTTTTTCTTTTCTTTTTTTCTTTTTGGTACTAGGGATTAAACTCAGGGGCATTATAATTCTGAGCTACACCCCAAGATATATATGTTGTTGTTTGCTTGTTTTGTTTTTTAAATAGGCTCTTGTTAAGTTGCTGAGGACCTTGCTAAGTTTCTGAGGCTCAAACCTGTGATTCTCGTATCTCAGCCTCCCAAGTACTGGAATTATAGGTGTTCACCACCATGCCCAGCTCATGAAGCCTATCTTAACACCATCTTTCTTCCCATGGCTCTTTCCAGGAACTCCAGCCTGCAAAGAATGTCTCCTTTTCCTGAATACTCTTAAGGGATCCTTTCTCATGTATTGTACCTGTTCATGTCCAGTTCAGCTCTTCACAGCATAGGGCCTGTTTCTTGTAGTCAATGGAAAGATGAGTCCATCTCACAGCAGAGATGTCAGGTTTTAGTGCTGATTTCTGAGTCACCTGTGAGTGACACTCTGGGATTGGATGATCTCCCTTGAGGATAGCATGGGAAGAAAGACTATGAAAAGACTGGTGATGGAATCTGGAAAAGGGAGGAAAGAAGCCCAGGAGGCTTATGAAGATTACGAGAGAGTGATCAGGAGAGAGGCAGTGTAAGAACCAGGGAGAGGATGTCTTGGGATGAAAGAAGAGGGAAATTTCCAAAAGAGTCTCATTGTAGTAGGGGTAAAACATTATTGCCTTTATTGAAGGCTAAAGGCTTCATGGATCACTAGATCAGTTTTGTATTTAAATTAGTTTCCTCCAGAAACCAGCTCACATATAAGAACATAAAGATAAAGCTGCAATCTAAGTAAATCTTATTTAAAGAGATGCTTTTGAAGATACAGTGTTTATTGATGTTTCAAATATATAACTAAAGTACTTTGGGTAAAAAGACACATTTCTTTAAATCATAGAACTGGTTTAAAAACAAACAAAAATGAAAAAAGAAGAAAATAGAGGAAGAAAGGGTAATTTAGGCAGCAAAAAATGGAGGCTAACAATAACAGTGAGGCTGTTTATTATAGCAACACAGCAGGTTGTTGCCAAATTACTTCTCCCACCATGGAACAATTTAGTCCGGCCAGACTATTCCTTTAGGGAGACAAGCTGCTAATTGCACACACCTTGACAGTGACCTTAAAAAAGTGCTGTGGCATTGAGAACAACCAAATTAGTTGTGTTTGATATATTATGCTGGCTAATTAGGTGAGTCTTTAACTCAATGATATCCTAGTTTCATTGAGTAAATGAACTACCTACAGAAATCAGCCAAGTCACCTGCCATTATAAATGTATAAAGAGTCTAAAGGTGCTCTTTGAGAACCAAATCAAGCAGCACACAATCATGTCTGCACTATCAGGAGAGAAAAATTATAATCATTACAGAGCTGAGTCCGGATGCTCCAAATGTATTCCATTGCATGTTTAGCTGGTGCAGCATTTATTCTCAGTATAGCCAGCTACTTCAATTGAAGAACATTATGTGACCATTTGAGTTTCCTATTTAACACATGATTTTGCTGGGAGCCAAAAGAGAAGCATTACGACTTCCATATTAGCATATAAAACTATTTTCCATCTCTCAAAAGGCATCATGGCATCGTTTCTTTCATACTCTCTTAATGGAAGATGAAGCATAAATTTATATTCTGAATTTCCAATATAAAATTCAGATCAGAACCCTTCCTTTTGTTGTTTGTGGCAAACTAACAATAGCTATTAATGCTTGTAATCCCTTAAAATTCAGGTCTACCTGGAACCTCAGAATGTGACCTTACTTAGAGATAGGATCTTTGTGAATGTGATTAGCTAATATGAGGCTATACTGAATTAGAATGAGTTCTAAATCCAATAACTAGTGTCCATATAAGAAGAGGAGAGGACATAGAGACACACTACATACAGGGAAGAGACACTGTTGTGACTCTTTGTTTACCTCTTATTTTTTCATAGTTTCTGGGTGTCCATTCACTGAAATGCCATCTCAGCATGACCCGTGCCCTCTAAATTCCCCTTATGTGTGCTCAGTAGACTTCTCCTTTGAGCATCACCAAGTGCGTCCAACTTCCCAGGAATTGTGATTTCTTTTCTGTGTCTTTTGCAACCCTCAAAGGTCATGCAACAATCTCATGTAGCCTCCTGGGGTTACTGTGCAATGGGGCCCAAGAGCCACTGGGGATTTTCCTTGACAAAAATCTTTTTATTGCTTTTGGAGGTTGTTGTGTTTGTTAAAGCTTGACTCCTAGCTTATGGCTCTAATATTCTTTCAAGAGTCTTTGTAGTCTGTTCCCTACTTAAGATCTTTTGCTGGAGGTGGGTCTCTGGGTGTGGAGATCATTGCGTTGATAGAACAAAGAATTGCTGCTTCTTGTGTCACACAGTACAACGTGATGGTTCCATGGACTGCTCATGGGACCAGAGGGCACATGTACAAGGCTTGTTTGTTTGCTGTCTGCTCTTCAGCGTGCTCCTGAACACCTTCTTCCCGAAGTTGCTGCTGACCTTATAGGGTTGTTGTAAAGTTTGAGTAATATTAAGTATATAAAGGGCTTAGGACAGTGGCTGGCACTTTACAAACACCACTTTACAAATACATGGCTCTCTTCTCATTAATCATGGGCATCCCGTCTCAAATGGAGATGCTTAGTAGATACTCAGTCACTAATGAGTAGGCTTGTTCCTGAGCCTGTAGGCGGTATTCAAGCTTCCTGTGAATCTCTCCTGTCTAGTTATTTTCAGACAATTACACTGGAGCAAGTGAGATGATGCTATGTTGGAAGAAAAGTCAGATTGTCATCTCAACACTTTACAGGAAATTCTCTTTATCCAGACTGACCCACTCAGAAATGTCTAGCTAACAGTTCTTCTGGTTAGTAGAGAAATGTCATTGAAAGCACATATGAACTGTTAAAATAAAACTATGATAAATAAAATAAAGAGAGCTGGGTGTGGTGGCGCACGCTTGTAATCCCAGCATTTGGGAGGCTGAGACTGGAGGATCCAGGTTCGCCGCCAACCTCAGCCTACCTAGTGAGGCACTCCGCAACTTAGTGAGACCCTATTTCAAAATAAAGAATAAAACATAGGGCTGGAGGTGTAACTCAGAGGTAGAATGCCCTTGGGTTCAATCTCCAGTACCACAAATAAATATATAAATAAATAAATAAATAGGCCTCAGGCTTGCATACCTGCTATGGTTTGGGTGTGGTTCAAGCATGTCCCCCAGGGTTCACATGTGAGAGGGTTGGTCCTCAACATGATGATGTTGAGAGACAGGGGGCACTTAGGAGGCAGGGCCTGGTGCTAGGTGATTAGGTCATTTTGGGGGGCGCTGCCCTCGGAAGGGACTCAAGTAGTTCTCTGGGGACACTAGTTTGTTCCTACAAAAGAGGGTTGTTATAAAGAGGGCAAGCCTAGCCTCTAAATCTCTCTGTCTTGCTGTTCCACCAGATGATGGTGCCGTTGTGATGCCATCTGCCATGAAGTCGTCATCAGAGCCAAGCACGTGGAGCTACCGGATCCTGGGTCTGCAGCCTCCAAAACCACGAACTAAATGAATCTCTTTCCTTTATAAAGGACCTACTGTCAGGTATTTTATTTAGCAACAGAAAACAGACTAATATAACACCTGACAAAATATTAGCATAAAAAAGGCTTTCGTGGAAAGGTAATTTGTTCTGATGAGAAACAATGAAAGGCTTTGGAGTGCAAAGCATAACTAAGCATGGCTTCTAGTCTCTCCAGAGGAAGGATGTCACAAGGAGGACCACAGCGCTCATTCACTATGTCATTATTTGCCAATTGTTCATTCATTCATTCACTCATTTGTCTAATGAAAATGTTCAGCCTCAAATGTGTATCTGGCATAGAGCTAGGACTTCAGAATTCAAAACTGACTGAGACACTGTCCCTATTTCAAGGAGCTTATTTGGAAGCAAAGCAAACTGAGGTGGTAGGAAGAAGTGATCCCAGCACCCATGCCATCCAACGTGCTAGCCGAAACAGCTTCTACCCTAGTATCCAAGTTTGGTTTTCCAAGGTAACATAGTATGGTGACTAATGGAGAATTATTTTCATACAAAATAAAGCCAGAAGAATATGTACCCTGCTTTGTGCATTTCTTAAATTCCGAACCTTCTAAAAGGGCATGGAGACAATCAAGAAGGGGAGACTCCTTCCGCATCCACCGACTTCTCATACCCTTGTAGTTTACAGAGTCCTCACCACCAGCAGAAAGCCCAGTGCAAGATGGTCCAGCAGGATACCAGTCAGTCTTGTCTCCTCAACTGTGACTGGGGACTCAAGGTGGGTGTGCAGTGGGGACTCAAGGTGACAACAATAAAGCTGAATGGGCAGAAAAGTGATTTCTGTAGGAGAGAAGGAGGAACAGGGGCAGACTGAAACCACAAAAGGCTTGAGCTGAGTGTCTGGGGTTTTTCCCCAATAGAGCCTATATCCTGAGTAAGATAATTTCAAGATATGATGAATATAAAAAATGCTGAATCTTTATACTAAAGAGAGGCAGAGGAAATGGAATAAACTATGATCAAAATACAGATTTTTGAGAAATATTCTTAGATCTGTTGGTCCCCTTGAGGCATTCAAGAAAACCAGTGAAAAACCAATAATTTTGAAATTACTATTGATATAAGGATATAAAGATATTGAGTGGTAAGACCCTCCATCTTGCTGCTCATTTTATCTCATCATGCTAGCTTTTTAGGGTTTAGAACAAAGTTGAGTGGCTGGTGGACTAATCAGAGTCCTACCAGGAAGCAGATGGCACACTCAAATTAAGATAGTTCAGAGAGAATTCATTAATAAAGAGAGTCATTATGAAGATGTGGATGGAGTGTACAGGAGCCCCAGAGGAGCTGGGGCAGTGGGGCTGTTGGACTTTCAGGCTTGAAGGGGTCAGAGTGGTTACCAGAAACCAGGAGAGTGAGCTGTATAGAGTTG
>PVLC010016042.1:0-36172 GCA_004027655.1 Graphiurus murinus
GGTACTGGGGATTGAACTCAGGGGCATTCTACCTCCGAGCTATACCCCCAGCCCTATTTTTTATTCTTTATTTTGAAACCGAGTCTCACTAAGTTGCGGAGTGCCTCACTAGGTAGCTGAGGCTGGTCGCGAACCCGGATCCTCCGGTCTCAGCCTCCCGAATGCTGGGATTACAAGCGTGCGCCACCACGCCCGGCTCAGCTTTCTCTTTTAAAGGATGAAACATTTTATATAATTTTCAATATATAAAACTCTTTAAAAGCATGGTTCAAAGTATTTATAATAAAAGAACACAAAAGCATATTTCTTGTGGCTTATTAAGCATGTCTATTTTCATTAGAACTACCTAAAGTTTTATTACATTTTCTAGAAAAAGCATTTAAAAAAATCTTTGGTTTTTATAAATGTTCATACATTTTGCTGTAAGATTATACATGTGGATTTTGGAAATAGTCAGGAAAAAACTAATTTTCATGTTCTTTCATAAATAATAAATTATTTTTATTGGTATCATTTTATGTCAACTAAATGCCAGAATATTCATAATAAATCCCAATACTTAAAAGCTTAAAATTATTTTAACCTATTCTAAACAAGAATCATTCCATAAGTTCTCTAAGTTATGCCAGTATTTTTTTATTCAGAAATCATGATAAAAATTTCTAAACTGTGGCATTACAGGAAAATTGAGGTATGCTGAATAGTTCAACTTTATAGTAGCTATAATTGTTGAACTTGATCCTGAAGGCTGAGTTGGAGTTAACTTCTGGATGTAGGAGAGAACTTTCAGGCATAAGGAATAATATTGTAAAAGGGCATGCTTACAGAAGAGTTAGAATTTTGTGTTGGCTGAAGTATAGTGTTAATTTGTTAGAGAGAATGGGGAAAAAAGAAGGAGGATGGACAGGAAGGTTGCTAACAGATTTTTTTTTTTTTTTTTTTTTTTTTTTAGTACTGGGGATTGAACTCAGGGGCATTCTACCTTCGAGCTATATCCCCAGCCCTATTTTTTATTCTTTATTTTGAAACCGTGTCTCACTAAGTTGCAGAGTACCTCACTAGGTAGCTGAGGCTGGCTGTGAACCCGGATCCTCCGGTCTCAGCCTCCCAAATGCTGGGATTACAAGTGTGCGCCACCACGCCCGGCGCTAACAGATATTTAAGTATTTACTCTCTACTCATGAAATAGATTTTGTGACCATGAAAAGATTTTTTTTGTCTTTTTGGAGGAGACATTACATGATCAATTTTTACTCAGAGAAGATTCATGAAGCAATAGTATTAAAAATAAGCAAACTGGAAATGGTGGTGCATGCCTGTAATCCCAGTATTTGGGAGGCTGAGACAGGAGGAGCACAGATTTGAGGATAGCCTTGGCAATATATTGAGACTCTGAGCAATCTAGAAAGACTCTGTTTCAAAACAAAAAACAAAAAGGGCTGGGAATATAGCTCAGAAGTAAAATGCCCCTGAGTTCAATCTCCAGTACTACAAAAAAAAAGAAAGAAAGAAAGAAAAGAAAAGAAAGTAAAAGAAGAAGATCTAGGAGAGATCTCATACAGGAATATTGAGAGATTTTTATAAGAATGGTGGTTGAATAATTGGTTATCTTACTCATTAATTCATTCAACATACATTAGAGCACCTATCATGTGTTGGGTTATCTGCTAGCTGGTAAAGATGCAAGGGGGAAAAAATAGGAACTTTTTTATAGAATCTAATGAGTGGAAACATCTATGAGAACTTATACTTGCTTTGAGAAAAACTTTGAAAGTCACCTCTTTTTTTAATCACCTCCTTCCCAGATATAATAATTGATCCTTATTCTGTGTTTCCAAAATAAAATAAGGACTTGGATTATGCTTGTTATAGAATATCTTATGTTTTACTTGAGTCTATTACACACACACACACACACACACACACACACACACACACACACACGTCAACTAAGTTGTGTGCCAACTCAGTTGATCTCTTGGATGGAAAGTATCAAGTCATATTTTATTTTAGTGGCTATATAACATGAAATTTGTTTAGAGTTCTTTACCACCAGTTCCTTGGTTTTGGAACTAACTCATATTGATCAGCTTATGTTTAAGTCTATATAACAGAAGTTGATATTCAAATTTTTCTCTGATTGCTTTCCCCCTACTTCTGTAAGTATATGACATTTTGTAGCAGTTGAAAATTATGTATAACTGCAAATTATGAGGGCTAGCAAGACTAATATTTACAAATGTTTTCAGGTCATGGGGGAAAAAAGGTTATAATGACATTAGCCTAAGATAAAATCATTTTCACAACACTATTGTTTTTTATATTGTTACTAATTTTAAGTTTTGAATAGTGAAAATGTCAGGAAAGTTATATGTTATGGTTGACAATAAATACTCTTAAAGCTACTATAAATTTTCTGCAACTATAATGGCAGATGCTATCTATAACTTTGATATTTTACAAAGTTCTGTCCCATGGGTCCACATATCCTTGTAATTTCCTGAGTTAATAGCTCTTGATCTGTAATTAGATTATTATTCTAGTGTTCTTGAGCAGTAAATGGAATAAATGGTTAGAAGGAAGAAATGCTAATTTTAAAAGATGGTAATGATTGGAAAAGAACTGTTTGGGAGAATAAAGATGATTATACGAGATTACTTAGGATCTGTGGATGCATACATGATACACTCCTGTCTCTGTCCCTGTCTTGGTCATTTAGTTGTAATGAGAACAGCCAAAATATTTCCCCTAAACATCAGTTTTTTGACTCATTGTATGAGCCTTCTAATAAATCTATCTAAAGTCATGTGATCTCAATACAGTTGAAAAAAATATCCTAAGCTTTCATCTTGGAGTTTCAGAATTAAGATTTATGAAATT
The DNA here is from genome assembly GCA_004027655.1 of Graphiurus murinus. Lineage (NCBI taxonomy): Eukaryota > Metazoa > Chordata > Mammalia > Rodentia > Gliridae > Graphiurus > Graphiurus murinus. The sequence goes on from PVLC010016042.1 coordinate 2,881, forward strand.
TATTATTTGTAGCAATATGGTAGTTCCTAAGGACATTAACATCAAAAAAGATTAACACAAAACAGTGATTTATTATTTTGGAAGCTAATAGTGTACTTTTATTGGTATACTATATGACTAAAGTTTGTGACTTTTGGCATGCTTTTTTATTTAAAGCAAATGAATCATATCAAAATTGCACAAATGGGAGAGGGACGGATTAGATTTCAAAAGCAATAAGTTTTTTCCTTATTTCTTCTTTTATTTATTTCTTTCCTTTTTTTTCTTTTTGTTTGTTTTTTAGCTGCTGCTATGAGTGGAATTCATCTGGAATGAGGAAGAAACAGGAGTAGACAATAGCCTTTCTTGAAAATAGAGATTTCAATGTGTGATTATTTTTGCAAGGTGACTTAGTTTGGGATTTCCCAAAATCAACTTTGAGATGGAGATTCTTGAGTAAGTGATTTGTTATTGAAGTCTTCTCATAAGAAATCAGTAAGGGAAATAAGACTGGTAAAGAAAAAAGAAGCAAAGCAAGGCTACGGTTATCAGGCAAAGTCCTTTTGAGGGTAGCAAACCCCCCAAAGAAATTCTTAGGTAAGAGCAATCACAGATAAACGCATACCTCAGGAGAGGGACTGCTTAGAAAGGATAAGAAAAGATCTGAGAGGATCTGGGCAGAACATGAACTATGTCTATTACACAATGTTTCAGAGATAGTTTTTTTTGTTGTTGTTGTTGGGTTTTTTTGTGAAGCATTTCTAAGTAAAGGTACATTCTCTTGCATAAGTCAGTTATAAATGAAGAAATTGATTTCAGTGTTTGGGATCTAACTTTAGGCCAGTGGATTAAGCTTTGAAGTTACAACCAGAATGAGAATTGGAGCCTGAAGACAATGCAATTTATGGGTGTCAGGGACAGAAAAAGGAAAGGTATGAATGAGGAAGTGGCATTTTTATGCAAATAGATAAAACAGACATGAGGGAATTACACTAATTATTAAGAAACAGCACATGCATAAGCTACACTGACAAATTAATTGAGATCAAGAATGACTTAGATAAATAATCTAAATAAATGAAAGGTTAGAAAAATGATGGATCTTTCCGAGAAAATAGTTTTATGTAAATCTGTATGAATCACAAATAAAAATAAAAGTAATATAAAGGTTATCTAGATGTCCACCAAAGTCCATTAAAGTGCATTTAAGTGATGGAAGTGTCTTCAGAGAGGTCTTACTTTAAGGAGCTACACTTGAAATGGCTGTACCTGCAGAAAAGGTAGATGAGAAGAAAATCATGTGATAGTTTCAGCCAAGTAGATGTATTTACATCTGGTTAGGTCTGTGCATGAGCTATTTAACATGAGGTCATTGAAGAAATAACTCATGCAAATTTTAGGCTTGCTATGGAATCAGGGAGAAACAGTTTGTAAAACACCTTGAAGAAGCTTCTTCTATGCAAGCACAGGAATTACATAGGTCTATTCTGTTTAGAATAATGTTGCGGGGGGGTGGGGGAAGTAAATAATAGTAGATGAAGTGGATGATGTGCCCTAACTTACTTCATAAAATATATTTGAAAATTTATATCTTAGACTAAAAATGTATTATCACAGCTTCTAAATTACCTTGTGCTATGTGATTGAGCAATGCTGGGAAATCTCTGTAATTTAAGCATTTTATTCCAATTTTGAAATGATTTTTATGCCAGAGAGCATTCAGGGTAAGAAACCTTTTAAAACTATTTATCACACGAACTCTGGTTTTGCTTTTGGAATACATCATCTCATTAATTAAGAGGTTGAAGTCTCATTACTTTATGTCTGTCTTCACTGGATTTTATAAACAGCAACCCTGTCATTACCAATTCATATGCTATTTTTATTTTTCTAAAGATTTAGAGCTCAAAGCCATCATTTAAATGGAACATTACAGAAGAGAAAAAGCAATTTGGAGCATCTCATTCTTAGCTATGTATTGAATAAATCTATTTTGCTATTAGTATCTGTTTTAATTTATTTTTCTTGGTTTGGGTCATAGTTCAGTACCATTCAAGAGAAAGTATTACATGGTAGCTTATGTGGTATAGAAGATCTGTTCTTTACATTGCCAAATTTATCAGAAAAGAAAAACAAACAAAAACAAAACAAAAATCCACTTCTCTTAGAAAGACATTATAAATTCAAATAGCATAGTTTATTTGCAACAGGCATATAACTCCTAGGCTTCTGATTATTAGCTTTAGTAATCATTAGCTTAGTTAATGAAAAATAAAATATTTATAATATTGAAAATAACAGCAACTAGTAAATCAAAACCACACATTCTTCTGAATTGTGGACTGCCACTTTCAATAGTTCCAAATAACTATAGCATTAATATAGCACTTTAATAGCTTTTATGGATAGTGAGTTTTATGTTCAGTGTAAGATGATAAGGAACTTAAGAGTTTCAATCTCAATATCCTATATGAACTTTAAAAATTTCCAAAGCAATCTTTATAAACAACATTCCTTTTTCCTTAACCAAAATATTTTTGCACACTGACCTTCATGTAATGTTACTTATACATTTAAGTGTTATTTATATTTAACTATAGAATTACTCTTTGATTAAACCTGTGCCTTATATTCTATCAAGAGTATACATTAACTATAGAAAGAGATTACTACTCTCTTACAGTACATTTGAAGTTTACCCTTAGAATTATTTTCTTGTATTGTCATGTAGCTAAACTAGGGCTTAAGTATGAAGTATGTGATTGGGTCTTAGGCAAGTTGCATAAACTTTATAAGCCACTTATCAATTTATAAATCACAGATGATACTTCAAACCATTATTTTTAGAATGAAGTGAAATAATGTACACAATTTGCCAAACAGGACATAGCATAGTAATGTAGCACGTTATTGTTTGGTTATTATTTCTTATCAGTGGTATTTTGGAAAACAGCATGATTAATCAGTTGACTGGAAGAGACATGATCTAAAAGATAACATGTAGGTGATTTATATTTGCCATGAAAGTGTCGATGGCTAATTTGACTGATTTGAACATGTAAAATCTGGTGTTTTCCATGGTTATTAAGATAGCACTTAAAAGCAGATATCAATTTCTTTGTATTGGTCAACTCCAATTTGTACAGACTGCATATGTAGCAATATTTTGAGATACTGACTGTGAATTTTTTCCTCCCTCTGCTTCCTAGTTACATTTTCCTGATACTTTAGGTAATAGCACTAGCAGGCAGAGTCAGGACAGATACTGGTAGAATTAAGAAGTCCATTGCCAGCTTTGGGTTCCATATTAGGATATTTTAAAGGCCATGGTAGAACAATATTCTTGAAATCATAGCTTTAGAAACTTGACATTTGAGAGGTAAAAAATTTGCCAAGCCTATCAAAGCAAAGAGAACCATAAAAGGCTCAATTGATACCAGAAACTGAAGAGTGGGGGGGAAAGTATGGATAGAATAACAGGTCCTAAAGAGAGAAAAATTGGCCCAGCATACAGACAAAATGAGAGGATGAGAAAAAGCTTTGTGATTGATCGACGAAGCAGAATGCATTTACTAGAAAATGCAACTGCAGATATAGCACAGACAGAAGATGATGCTCAAGAATGGATCACATTTCTACAGGGGCTAGTGAGGTCAGAAAATGGCAGTTAAACCAGAGTCCTGCCCTGGATGACAAAACAATTTAAGTTTCCCAGGAACTCAGACCATTTCCTAGAAGGAGAAAATGAGGTAAGAATAATGAACTGAGTGCTTGCCCAAAAGAGACAAAGTTTTAAACCAGAAAAATGTGTGAGAAAGACTATACGATGGTTTGAATATAATTTGAGCATATTCCTTGAGGGTTCATGTATTACTCTGGTCCTCAGTATGGCAGTATGGAAGTGGTGGGGCCTATAAAAGGCTGGGCCTAGTTGAAGGTCTTTAGGTCACTGTAAGCATGTTTCCAGAGAGGATTAACATAGTTCTCCTGGGACCCTCATTAGGCCCCGGAGGCTCTGGTTTCCTGTCTTGCAGTATGGTCTGTCCCTCATGCATAAGTGCCCACCATGATGACATCTACAAGGAGGTAATGTAGCAAGGTGGGTATTTGCCGGAACGGTTGCTAAGTTTGAGTTTTTAGCCTCCAAAGCTGTGAGCCGAATAAACTTCTTTTCTTTTTAAGTATTCAGACTCAGGTATTCTGTTATAGTAACAGAAAAGACTCTAACAGAAGACTAAGCAGAAGAGCTAATATTCTAAGCTAGGTTCAGTTATACAGAAATAAAAATAACTTCAATTTCTAACTTTAGACTTTATGGCTGTGCTGAAATATCATAGCTACTAAATCATCAGTCTTGAGGTTACCTCAAGTTTAGTTCTTGAATTTTTTTTCAAAATTAATTTGAAAGTCTCCATTATCTGGAATAGTTTTCAAGTCAGAACAAAAAGTTTTCTCTTTTTCAGAATTTAACTGTCATAAAATTTAAAATAGTGCATATATTATTATGAAGGATACTTATAAAAACTACATTGAACATTACCTTTCTCAAATGTGGCATATTAAGTAGGGTATGATGGTGTATGCCTAAAACCCTAGTACTTGGAAGGCTGAGACAGGAGGTCTGCAAGTTCAAGGCCAGCCTCATCAACTTAGGGAGATCCTCAGCAACTTAGCAAGACCTTGTTTCAAAATAAAATGATGATGATGATGATGATGATGATGATGATGATGATGATGATGATGATGGCTTGGGGTATAGCTCAAAAGTAGAATGCAGCACTAGACCTATTTGGTTTATATCTTAACTAAAAATGAACTTTTAACATATAACTGTAAGTATACAGCATGACCTAACTGCCACCATGTTGAGTTGTAACTGTCAAAATTGCTTCTGAGAAACCCTGGCTTATTTTGCCCACATAGCTTCCCAGAACACTATAGATAAAAAACAAAATAAAACAAAAAATAGAGTTATGTGGACTGGCAGCATCAGCACCAGGAATACACTGACATCTTTGATGTTTGCTTGAGATATAGCCATCATCATCATCATCATCATCATCATCATCATCATCATCATCATCATTATTATTATCATTTTATTTTGAAACAAGGTCTTGCTAAGTTGCTGAGGATCTCCCTAAGTTGATGAGGCTGGCCTTGAACCTGCAGACCTCAAAATTGCTTCTGAGAAACTCTGGCTTATTTTGCCCACATAGCTTCCCAGAACACTATAGATAAAAATAAAAAACAAAATAAAACAAAAAATAGAGAGTTATGTGGACTGGCAGCATCAGCACCAGGAATACATTGACATCTTTGATGTTTGCTTGAGATATATCCAGGTGCATTACTGCTTGGATGAAAGCCACTATTTTTAAGCCCCCTCCCTCTAGAGATCTACTAGTCTTGCTGCCACTCTTGACCATGCTTCTCTCAGTAAGTCTCCAGTAAATGGCACTGTACAGTCCTGGATCTGCCTGCCTCTTTGGTTTCTCAGAAACTTCCACCTATTGCAGTCAATTCTTTCACACTATATTTTCCTGAAATAGTAATTCATGGTGTTAAGTATCATGTATAAGTATTTTGAATCCCACTACAAATTTAAAAAGTTTAGAAAGCCAGAATTTTTAAATAAACTATAGCTAAAACTATGAAGTATAACTATAAGAACTTTTAATACACAAGTTGTATTAAAATATCTTTATATAAACAGTGTCTGGTTCAGCCTTGTCTCCAGCTGAGCATAGTGGGTACTACTCACAATCTGTATGTTTAAACATTTTCATTTGTAGCTGTTTCTGATTCATGGACAAAAGCTGATTATGTTATAGGATAAGCTATTTGAAGTGTTAGCCATAGTAAGCCAGGCTAAGCCATGATAAGACTATTAATGTCAGACATAATGAGATTATTAATATCAGGTTTTATATCAACTATGCTCTTACTGAATCACAGGAACATAGAAAGGTGAGGAGAAAAGAGATTTTAAATATCTTTCTGATGTTGTTGCTTTGAAATCATTTAATCCTACAAGTGAATATTTTTTGAAATTTCATCTTTAATAATTAATATTTTGTTTTTGCTTCTAAGTATTTGAATTAGTGGAACCAGGAAAGGGAGCCTTTTTATCTCAAAGAGGACAAGCTGACATTTGGTTTATTGCCACAGACAATAAATTATTTTCCTTTCAATGCAAAAAAAATTTAGTCTATGCTGATAAATGCTTCTTTTAAGAACTTGCTTGTACGTTTGCCTTACATGATGTTGCAACTTTAATTTAGTCATAGAATAGGAATAAAGAATTTATAGACAGAAAAGTGTGCAAAATTTTTTATGCATTGCAACATTCTAAAATATGTTATTTAATAACAAAGAAAAATGATTGCTACCTTCTGGATAAAAGAGAAAACTGAGTGAAATACGTGAAGCATTGAATATATAACAGCATTACTATGAAAATTAATATTTATGGGCTACTATGAAGGCAGATATAAAAAAGCAAGATCTAATAAAAAGTTTGAAGCAGACAACCATTTTTAATATCTCAACAACTTAAATCATTGAGAATTCAATTGTTTATTTTCTTCTAAATTTTTACTTTAGAGTAGTGAATATAACATCTGTTATAAACAGGCATTCATGAGTAAAATATATCCTACATACTTGAAATTTTCAGACTCTTCCACTATTTTCCTGTAAGCATTATTATTGTCTAGTGCTATACACTGTAGGGTTGAGAAGTACTTTAACCAATGGAAATTATTTTTTAAAAGAGAGAAAAAGAAAACAGATGTCATTAGGACAGGCGTGTGACAGTGGATGCTGGTTGTTACAAATCTAAAGGATTTTCTTAATATTCTGTTCCATAATTTTTGTTGGCATAGTCTGTGTTCCTTAGTGCCCTAGGTCAATGTTATTTTTTCATTCCAATGCATTTTCTTAGTTCTGCTGCAGTTTTTTCCAGTTGCTGAATGTTCCATTGCCATTGTCTTCTATTTGATTGAAGTTTGCTCACCTGACAATGCAAACGCTTTAGAACTGCATCAAATCTCTTATGTTGTACCTATCAAAAGAAAGTTAACATCAACAGAGTTTATGAAAAATAGTCAACAGCCATAAAGGATATTTTGATTAAAGAGAGAAGCACTTGATTAAAAACTACTCATTGTAAATAAAAATGATAATAAATATAAACTGTAATTGTATGATAACTATTTATTCAACACATTACAAGTTAAATGTTATGCTGAGAGCTAGCTACATATAATTAAATTCCCATAACACTTTATAGTGAAGGTATTATTATCCTCAAAGATCAAAGATCAAAGAGTATTTGATCAAAGTTTCATAGTTAGCAGAATACTTTCTACTTACCAATACATTTACCCAGTGTTAAGTTAAACTTGGCCTAAGGCTGCCTTCTTGTCTTGAGTCGTAACATAATGAACTGCAACTTAGTATATAAAACTAAATGAAATACTAAGAGTATACTTTTGTAACAAATAGCTGTGTCTCAGCCAATGTCAGTAGTCCGGCTTTAGTAAATAACAGGCTGCCAATTAATTGGACCATGTCCAAACAGGGCGAATGCTGAACTGTAACCAGACAAGCTGTTTCTGTACCTAATTTCCATTTTCTGTCCAGAAATGAAACCTGCTCACATTTTGTAAAGGAGATCTCTGAACATCTTCTGGTTCTGAGGGCTGCCCAATTCACAAATTATTTTTTGCTCTATTAAATTCTGCAAAATTTAATTTGCCTAAAGTTTTTCTTTACCACCAGTGAAGAAAAAATGGCTCTAATTCCTATATCTACTGGCATCTAGTGGCTCACTGAAACACTGGACGCACATACCTATAAAAATCTAAGAGATAATGCAGTCTATTTACCTTCCATGAAATAAATCAATATTTACGCTGAGCTAGACAAGAAGACACTGTAAGGAAATGAAGCACAGTAGAAATCACAAAGTTTTTGGTGTCTGGTCATAAGAAAATAGAAAAGTCAAAATTCCAGACATTGGTGTTGGCTATACAAAGAACACCTGTCTTTTTGGAACAACTTTATTGAAGTGTAATTCAGATACTATATAATACATCTTTGGATTTGTACAATTAAGTGATCTTTAGTATTTACCATTGAACAACCATCGCCACAGTCAATTTTAGAACATCTGCATTATCCTCTAAAGTAACCCAGTACCCGTGAGCATTACTCCCCATTCCCAACCTCGCACACCCCTCTCCTCCATGTACTAGGCAACCACTAGCCCCTTTTCTCTTTATATATATTTATATATATATATTTATATATATATATATATATATATATATTCTGGACATTTCACATTAGTGGAATCATATGATATGTTGTCTTTATGACTGGCTTTTCTAGCTTAGCATAATGTTTTTAAGAGTTTTTATGGTATAGCATGTGTCAGTATTTCATTCCTTCTTACTGTCAAATAATAGCCCATTGCATGATATCACATTTTATTTATCCATTTTGTCAGCTGATCAGCATTTGAGTCATTTCCACTTTTTAGCTCTTGTGAACCATGCTGCTATGAATATTCATATGCAAGCATTTGTATGGACATAGGTTTTCACCACACATAGGAGTGGAATTAGTAGGTCATATGGTAATTCCTTATTTAACCATTTTAAGAATTGCCAGACTGTTTTCCAAAATTACTGTATCATTTTACATTCCCATAGTAATGTGTGAGGGTTCCAGTTTCCTCATAGCCTCAAAAATACTTACTATTTGTGTTTTTGGTCATAGCCTTCCTTATAGATGTAAAGTGGTATCTCATTATAATAAAACATCTATTTTTAAATGAACCAATACAATGATAGAATAACAAGACAGGGAAAATTATCTATTTTTTGTCATATATGTTTTAGGAGTGCTCTCACAAGTCAGGAAGGTGGTTTTAAGTCAATCCAAAGAAGGTTCAAATTATCAAAATACAAATTCCCAAATGTCCCAAAATAATTGATTTGCCAAAACCATGTTTATAGCCTAAGAAGGCAGTAGGGAACCAAGACTCTCGATTTCCTGATGTCTTAAGACTCGGCCTCCAACCTATTACTGCTTCTCTCTACCACTCTGCTTTCCTTCCCACTAGGGTCCAGCTTAGGCTGTATGCCCAATCTTCCTGCTTTCTTCTCTCAAATTCATTCATCCTCATTCTCATTCTCATCCCTCCTGCCCCCTCCCCCAGCTCTTCCCTTAGCTCAGGACTCTATACCCTGATTATACCATGGGTCCTTTTGACTGTTTGTTTGCTTTTTGTATAAGGGTTATCCTGGCCATGAAAATGAGTTAGAAAAAATTCCCTCTTTTTTTTTTTTTTTTTTTTTTTTTTTTTTTTTGCGGTACTAGGGATTGAACTCAGGGGCATTCTACTGCCGAGCTATACCCCAGCCCTATTTTTTATTCTTTATTTTGAAACTGGGTCTCACTAAGTTGTGGAGTGCCTCACTAGGTAGCTGAGGCTGGCCTCGAACCTGGATCCTCTGGTCTCAGCCTCCCGAATGCTGGGATTACAAGCATGCGCCACCACGCCTGGCTCCCTCTTAACTTTTTTGACAGTTGTAGAGGTTCGGTATTATTTCTTCCTTAAATGTATGATTAGAATTTACTAGTGAAGCTGTGTCAGTTAAGAGCTTTCCTTAGTGGGTAGATTTTAATTATCAATTCAATTTCATTGATTTCTACTTCATACAATTCATAAAGCTCAATTTGAAATGAATCATAGTTGTCTAAACATAAGTGCAATTTCTTCTTGTTATAGTGTATTTTTTTAAGGAATTTGTTACATTTATTGACATAAAGTTGACCATAATAGGCCTTTATCATCCTTTTAAGTCTATAGCATCTAGACTAAGGCCCCTACTATTTTGCCTTTTGTTGATCAGTATTGCTATTGGTTTCTTAATTTTATTGGTATCTTCAACTTCTGTTTTCTTGATTTTTCTGTTTTCTATTTCATTGATTTCTGCTATTAATTATTAATTTCTCCCACTTACTTTTGGCTGAATTTATTCTTTGATTTTTTACTATCTTATAGTACAAGCTTAAATAATTGATTTCAAGTCTTTTTTCTGTTCTAATAATTTTTTTCCTCTAATTACTGCTTTAGTGATACCATCCAGTTTTCTCTATATTGTACTTTCAACGTAATTCAATTTCAAATATTTCCTAATTTTTTGCATGACTTCTTCTTTGATTCATGTGTTACTTAGAATAATAATGCTCAATTTCTAGGTATTTATGTATTTTCTAGCTATTTCATTGTTGTTGGTTTCTAATTGAATTCTGCCATGATAATAGGATTCCAAATTCTTTGAAGTATCATGTAGTATATATTGTCTACCTTTATTACTGTTCCATTTCCATAGTTATTAGATGGTGTGTTTTATAAGTGTTAATTAGGTTACTTTGACAGATAAAATATTCAATTTTTCTATAGGCTTACTGATTTTCGTACTGTTCTATCATTACTCAAAAAAGTTAAGATCTCTATTAGGATCACAGATTTGTAGATTTGTCTCTTTTGCTCATTAGTTCTGTTAGCTTTTGCTTGCATATTTTGAAACTCTATTGTTAGCTCAATAGTTATGTAGAACTGTTATTTTTTCTTTGACAAATTGATTGATCCTCTTTTAGTCCATATCTTGAAATTGGCTTGATATTAACATAGCTATGTCAGTTTTCTTAAGATTAATGTGTTCATAGTTTATTTTTCCCTTTCAGCCTATCTGTGCTGAAAATTGCATCTTTTTTGAAGAGGTTATGCTTGCAACTCATTTTATTTTAATCCAGGCTCATAATTTCTTTCTTCTAATTGGAATGTTTATTCCATTTACATTTATTGTAATTATTGATATTTTGGGGGTTAAGTCTGCCATCATAATATTTATCTTGTATTAGTTTCTTTTATCTTTTTTCTGTCTTCATTTTCTGTCTTATTTTGGGTCAATTATTTTTTATTGTTACATTTGATTTTTTTGTCTGTTTAGCTATAGCTATATATGTGTATATTTTTAAAAGAAGTTGCTCTAGTCATTATTCCTAATAGCCAAGATACAGAACTAAGCTAAATATCCATCAACATATAAACTGATAAAGAAAATGTAGTATATATCCACAATGAAATATTATCCATCCATAAAAAGGATTAATATGAAAAATCTATAACAGATATTTAGTTGTAAAATTATATGAGTACATTTATATAATCTCCCTCCCACAGGGATGGTGTGTGTGTGTGTGTGTGTGTGTGTGTGTGTGTGTGTGTGTATTTGTACTACTAGTAAGAGGTGAAAGTGATAAGAAAGATTAATAGAATAGGAGGTAGTTTCAAAGGAGTTATATAGTATTTTCTCTAGTATTTTAATTTTTATTAAGGAGAATGTATTCCTAGAAATAAAAAGCATTTTCAAATAAATTTGGGAGAAATCGAATCCAACATACCTGGACTCATATCCTGTTCTGTCATTTAAAATTAGCTATATAACCTCATACAAGCTATTTAAATTTTCTGAAATTCTGCAATTTATGTTATGAGAATTTAAATGAGATATCTGCTAGGAGTGATGGTGCATGCCTGTTATCTTAGTACTTGGGAGGCTAAGACAGGAGGATGGCAGGCTTATGGTTAGCCTCTGCAACTTAGCAAGGCCCTCCACAACTTAGTGTGACCCTGTTTCAAAATAAAGATAAAATAGGGCTGGGGGTATAACTCAGAGTCAGAAGGCCCCTGGGTTCAATCTGTAGTTCATAAATAATAAATAAAATAAAATAATAGAAAGCCTATATAAAGTGTTTGGGAAAATACCAAGAACTCAATAAATAATCTGTTACCATGTTTTTAGCTATCCACCTGAGTAATTCTTACCTTGCTTCTAAGTCAAAATTTTTCCTTTGCTTCTCTCCACCCCCCCACCCCTCCCACCCCCGCTTAGGGCAGCTTCTAGCTATGTAATTATTTCTGTTGCTGACATCAATACATGGATACATTTGTCAGTTGTGTAGCTGCATGTTGTATTATCCCAAGTTATATAAGCTTTGCTCATGACCTCTAGTAGCTTAGAAAGTGCACCATTTTTTTCCTCTCCTTTTAAATTTTTAGGCTCCGATTGTACAAAATTTAGGCAAGAGTAAGCCATCAAAGCTTTACACAATGTCTGTTATCACAAAATACTGCTTGCAGCACTCATCATTTGCTAAAAACATCTGAACTATTCCAGTCTCCTCCTGGATTTGGCAAATAACACTTTTTATTTTACTTTGAACTGAAAAATCACTGATTGTTGCTTAATGCTTTGTATTTGAAGCTTTGTGTTTGTATGCTTTGTATTTTTACTTTCCCAATTTTTTTTCCTCAATGACTCATAGCTAATCTTTATTCTCTTCTCTCTTATCTTTAGTTCCCTTCTTCCAGACAGACAATAGGCAGGGGGAAAAAGACATTTTGGGATAAATATTAGGAAATGATTTTTTTTCATTGGACATAGCCTAGAAATACTAAAAATATTTACATGATGGAAAAACATTGAAATTCAAATACCATTTTCATTGTTTCTGAACTAAAAATATAAAAGCAATATTAAACTAAAATATGCAATGCACAAAATATATGCATATTTGAAAGCATTAAAGATTAGAACAAAAGAATGCTGTAGTCTAGGCAAAAGATGATCCTGAACCAGGGACATGGCTATTCAGAAGGAATAAAAAAAAGACTCAAAAAGTGAAATAGATAATAAAAATCTTCTGGTATTTGAATTCATCTTCTTAAAAAAAAAAATGGTTGTTTTAATCAGGCATTGTTGTGCATGCCTGTAATCCCAGTACTTGAGAGGCTAAGGTAAGAGGATCATAGGTTCTAGACTAGCCTTAGCAACTTAGCGAGGCCCTGAGCAACTTGGTGAGACCTTGTTTCAAAATAAAAAATAAAATAGAGCTGGAGGTATACCTCAGAGGTAGAATGTCCCTGGGTTCAATCCCTAGTACCAAAGGGGGGAGGGAGAAAAGAAAAGGAAAACTGGCTGTTTTGAAAAGTAGTTTATTCATATTAATTACCAGTGCACCTCAAGTAGTTATTACAACTGTTGAAAAAAATTCAATGTTCTTAAGACAATAATATGACTGTGCTTGTCCTTCAGTTATATAATTTTATGAGAATCTTTACTTTCTTAAATTTTTATATTTTGACTATAATATTGTAATGCATTTGGAGGCTACTTCAAAATGTATTGGAAGCATTAGAACTAAAATCTAAAGCACAAACAATCTTAACAGAGGTATCTCCATTAAGAAAGTCTAAAATGTTATTAAATTTCAGGCCAAGAAGTTTTATGATGAAAATATTTAAAAATGGAAGTCTTAACTTCAGAGACAATTCATCAAAATCTAACACTAGTGCTCATGTATAGCACACTTTATCATGTAAAATACTAATTTAGTTGCTTCAGGCAAAATAGAGATGTATTTCATATACCTATTCTTCCTAATAAATACAACTAAAAACCCTAGACATCACATACGAAACAAACATCAGAAGCTTCTGAAAGCTGGAGAGAAGAAAGCAAACTGGCTAGAGACCTCAGGACCCAAGGAGTGACGTGGGGTTTCTTTTTTCCTCATATGACTCACAGAAGATTATGGAGAAGATATTAATATGGCAGACAAAAAAAGTCCCAAGGAAAGCCTGATCTCCCTATCAAAAAGATGAGGAAAATGGCAGCCTCGCAAGTTAGAAACATTGTGGAAAGTAACTCCTCGAATTTGAAGTCAAACACCACAGGAAAAAACAAATAAACAATGTGGCTCTCTATCACCAGTGAGCAAGGCTCACTGGAAAGTCTACATTTCTATCACTGCTATTATAAAGTGTCCCAATCCCCCTGCTGGGGTGACTGGAGGGCAAACTGAGGAGTCAGGAGTTTCAGGCCACTGTGAGAAGTAGCAAACCACATCCTGTGGTGTCAGTAGAACCCATCTGAGGAATGAGTAATAGTTCTTTTCTTTGCAGGGGTAATGTTAGAGGAAGTCTAGGCGAGTCACGACTTTCACCATTACTCAGTAGTAGCGAGGCCATGTCCACACAGTGTCAGTGTAGGCTATGGGAGGACAGTAAGGCATCCATCTCCCTTGAATCCAGAGGTCTAGAGGCCACCCAAAATTCCCACTCCTGGCCAGTAGTAATAAGAAGCCCCTACCCTTCCATGAGTGTCGGTGGTGACTAATAGGAGGATCTGGACTTTACCACCTAGGAGAAATGAAGATCCAGAATCCTAAAACATAATACCCAACATTCCCAGATTTAAATAGAAAAACAAAAAACAAAACAAAAACAAAGATCTTAAACTGAATAAGAAATGACAATCAGCAGCAGCACCAGGACAAGAGAGAAGTTACAATTATCTGAGGAGCGTTTTAGACCAGTCATCATAAAAATGCTTCAACAAGCAAATACAAACATGCTGAAAGAAATGGAAAAAAAAAAGTCTTGGTAAACAGAAGATAAAGAGAAGACCAAAATGAAAATTGATGAACTAAAACATATTAATAACCAACATGAAAAATTCCATGGATTTCAACAGTAGCTACAGGAAACAACAGAAAGAATAAATAAACCAGAAAAGAACTAAAATTACTCAGTTTGAGCAACAGAGAGAAAATAGATTGAAAAAAAGAAATGAACAGAGCCTTAAGGGCCCTTAAGGCTTTAACAAAAGATATAACATTTGAGTCAGTAGAGTCCTACAAGGAGAGGAGAAAGAGAAGCTGAAAAAATTATTCAAATAAATAATAGCTGAAATTTTTCAAATTTGGCAAAATACCTAAACCTACAGAATTAAGAAGATAAGACAACCCCAAATAGGTTAAATCTAAGTAAATCCATGCCAAAACCTGTCATAGTAAAACTTATGAAAACTAAAGACAGAAAGTTTTGAAGCATACAAGAAAGAAATATCTCTGTGGGGAAAAGAAATTCAAATGACAGCATATTTCTCACCAAAAATCATGGAGTCCAGGAAGAAATGGCACATTTTTCAATTGTGAAAAGAACTGCCAACCCACAATTCTATATCCAGCAAAAACATTCTTCAGAATGAAGGGGAAATCAAGACATTGCCACGTTAAAAAATAAAAAAATAAATAAAAGAATTTGTCACTAGCAACCCTGTCTACCCTAGGAGAATGAATTTGGAAGTTTCCTAAAGAGAAAGGACATTCATTTTGAAAAGGAATCTTAGAACATGGGGAAGCAAAAATATGGGTAAGTCAAGGACTGATGGAAAAGTTATAGCTCAAGAGTGTGGGTTTCTGTCTGAGGTGAAGAAAATTTATAAAATTACCTTTGATGATAGTTGCATATATCTGTAAATATATTAAAAGCCATGAGATTAAATATCTTAAATGGTGAGTTGTCTCATATGTGAATTATGTCTCAATAAAACTTTTTAAAAATCAGCTGATGAAGTTCCAAGTCTGATGTAAGGGGCACAAGAGAGCTTTCTGGACATGCTAGGAAGGTTCTATATCTTGATCTAGGTAAGTGTATATTAATAAAAATAACCAAACCAAGCATTTAAAATTTGTGTATTTATTATTATGACAATTATACTTTGATAAAATAAGTTAGCATAGGAAAATTACTAGGTAAATCTCTATATCTTTCCAAAATAGTTTTAGTAGTTCATAGTCACACCAGTTGTGACTTAAAATTTAGGTGCTCTACACCTACAATATTGATAGCTGCAGTACTAATAATTTGATGGCTAAATAGTGGTTTCCAATGATCAATCTCTTACTTGTTAATGGGGTTGTCAATATTTCCATTGTCTTTTAGATATTCATGTTTTAAAAATAAGTCTTTTCTTATCATTTACCTAATGTTTTACTGGTTTGACATTTTCTTATCATTTATATGTGTTATAAATATCTTTTCTAGAGCCAAGTCTTGTCTTTTCTATTGTTTTGGCATACTTCCATGATCTAAAAACTTATGACATTCTCGCAGTAAATATATTTAATCATAGTGGGGGTTTTTTGTCTTTTAGAAGAAATGCTTGCTTCTTTGACAAAAATGATTATTTTTCTTCTATATTTTTTAATACTCTTAGAAGAGCAGATGTGTGTGTATTATGAAATAGAAATCCAACTTTATTTCAACATTTAAATTTTTTTCTATTTTGTATATACCCTTATATGGGTTACTTCTAGATATTTTTCTATTTCATTAACATTTTTTGCTATTTTTATACCATCTATACTCCATCTTACCATTTATCATTCTTAAATAAATCTTGATGACTGGAAGGGAAAAATAAACAACCAAAAAACCCCACTAAGAAATAAATAAACAAAACTGATTTAAATTCCTCATAAGCTATAAGATAAAATCATCTTGCAAAGAATATATAAAGGTAAAGGCTTTTATCTCTAATTCATCAGATGCTTCTTTATTGTATCAAATTGCCACAAACAAGTTAAAATATACATCATCTTATTTTCTAAATTAATGCCATAATGGTGAAAATTATTTTTATTTGCCATTAATAGCATGTTATTTTCAATACTTGTTCTCCATTCACCCAAATAATTATGACTTTAGAATTCTACAGGGAATATTATAAAACTTTAACAATTTAGTCTCTTTCAACTTTGCATATAGGATTTTTTAAACAACACTTGAAAATTGCAAATATAAAAATCAACACGATTTAGAATAGCAATGATTTCCATTGTCTTTTACTATATTTTGAAGAGTCTCTGATATCTCAAAATTGCCATCCTCTTTGACTGTATAGCCTGTTTTTTTAATCATTAAGCAGACACCAAGTTTATGGCGGAACAAGACCTGGAAGAATTCTAGGCCAGATTTAAATCAGAGTACTTGTTCTGTTTGAATATATTCATGTATCTGAACACCTTTGGAAAAGGGGATTATCTATAAATACCTATTAATTATCTGTATTTATCTATTGAATTTAATAGTTTTTGTTCTCTAGGTGGCTTGAGAATTGAGTGCAAACTATGGAAATACGAATATAGCATAAGCCTAAGAAATGGTCTTGTAAAATATTAAAATCTAGATAACTAACACTTACCTCTATTTCCTTTCTCAATTTTTCATGTGTCTTTTTTTCTTCTTTGAGAAAACAAGTTATTTCAGTGATAGATTCTTTTATAGTTATAATTTTATTCTTGAGTGTTGAAATATCTTCCTGTATGTTTAGAAAATTTTAAATGTTTAAGTCAAAAAAAGAATGATCAACATAAATCCAAGATGTTTACTGTGATCATAACTTAAAACTAGCCAAAATAAAATTTAATTTTGAAAAATTGGATTATAATATTTATTCTATAGGCATACAGAATAAAGAACTACTATTCAAACAAATAAACCTTAGATTTGATAGCAGAACTAAAAACAAATGAAAATAAGACAAAGGAAAGGGGTAGTTTTGGTAGCAATTACCTGATAACAGTACAAAGAATACTTTTTAACTCTTTAGCAAAAAGTGGTAAATATTTTAAGTTTTTATTGTTTACTGTCTTCAAATAATAGTAATAAAAGCACAAAGATGCTTAAAGTGCAATTTTTAATTCTGATTGTTTGCAAAACAGTACTAAGCATACTAAATTGATTTGAATTGATCTGATCTATTAGTATAGAAACTGGATCCTCAACCTTTTACTGAATTATAGTTTTGTAACAAATGAATTGTTCTCTGATTTTGTTTGACCATATATTTTTATAAACCCACAAGAATTTGTATAATTTCCTTTATGCATTTACATAAAGGAAATTTCCTTTATGTATTTATATTTGAGATAGTTGTTATATAACTCATGTACTTATCCATGCTTTTAAAAATTGTGAAAACAGTTTCTGAACATTGTAGAACAGCTATGGGCATTTTATTAATATAATGAAAAATGTACTTTCTTAATATATGTACTTACAAAAAAGAATAATAGAAAAAGCTCTAACAAATAATAATTCAAACCTGTGCTTGGGTTATTTGGTTCTCTCCTGAGTTTTGGAAATCTTGCAGAAGTTCCTCTTTCATTGCCTTTAGTTTTTTAACAAGATCTCGTTTTTCATAAAGTTCAGTCATAAATGACCATTTGCTTTCTATTTCCTCCAAACTATCTTTATATGCTTTTATTTTTACATAATATGAATTATATTTTATCATGTGTTCTTCGAAATCTTCTTGGGCTGCTTCTATATCAAACTTAAGCTTTACATTTTCTGAATGTAGAGATTTTATTTCAGTTTCTAGGTTTCCACACTGACGTTTGGAATTCTCTATGGCAGCATCTTGCTGATAAATTTGCCTCTCTGTTTCTTTGGTTTCTGAAGAGACATCTGTTATTTGTTTTTCAAGCTCATGAAGTTCATTCTGTAATATATTTCAACATTATCATTATTAATTCATGGTATTCAGTATGAGAGGAAAGTAATTGTTTTGATCTATAAGGCTTGTAGGAATATCACTTAACATAAAAATATATATTTATCAGATATTGAAAAATTTGATGTATAATAGAAGGAAACATGCAATAGTGTACCACGATCATTTTATAATCTTAGAAGGATCTGAGTTATATAGTTCTTATTTTAATGTTTATCTAATTCTAAATATTAAAATTCCATCACCTAGTTTTAACATTTTTGCATAAAAATAGTTAATAATCATTTGGGTAATATATTTAAATAATACAGTTATGGGTATCAAGAAAGATAATATGATAATGATACAGGCCCATGTTAAAAATTAAAAGTTCTAGGCTCCACCACCCTTATTGCTATTTACCAGTTAGTATGATTATGCACAACCCACTTAATTATCCCATCCAATCTCACTTTTTCCATTTGAAAGTTGAATATAAAGGTATCTACTTTACCTCCCTGGGGCATTTTGCATTGCTAATTTGTGCCTCCTTATTAAAAGTCACTTTTCTAGTTTCCATACCACCACTCTTTTCTTTTTTTTATTTTTTAAATATTTTTATTGGTGCATTACAGTCTCACATTGTAATGTAGTTTATAGGGATAGTGACATACAGGCACACAGCACTTGGTAAGCTTTCCCCCAGCTGTCTCCTCATGCCCTCCCCCTTTCCCACACAGGGTATTGAGATTGGCATTGGTATTTTCACACATATGCATAATGTCAATGGAAGTTTTTCTTCATTAATTCTTCCTCTCCCTCCCTTTGACCACCTTTCTTGTTCCACTAAAGTTCCTCCTCCATTATCTAAAAGTCCCTCTTGTATCCCCATTACTCCCTAGCTTACACATGTGAGAGAAAACATGACCCTTCACTTTTTGTGACTGGTTAATCTCACTTAACATAATGTTCTCCAGGTCCACCCATTTTCCTGCAAATGACATTTTGTTCTTTATCGCTGAGTACAATTCAATTGGTATAGCCTATAATTTAGTAACCCATCTGTTGGACACCTAGGTTGGTTCCATAACTTCACTATTATAAATTGGGCTGTTATAAACATGAAGGTGCAGGAATTACTATAATACTCTGACTTCAATCCCTTTGGAAAGATACCCGGGAGTGGTACGGCTGGATCATATAGTGGATCCATTGTTTTCTGAGAATCTCCATAGCATAGCAGCTGTACTAATTTGCAATCCTACCAACAGTGTCTCTATTTACCACATCCTCACCAGCATTTATTGTTTGACTTCTTGATGCCTGCCATTATTTGGAGCTAGATGAACCTCAGTGTGTTTTATTATTATTATTATTATTATTATTATTATTATTATTCGTGCACTGTAAGTATACATCTTTGTTAGGTACAAATTGATAACAACATATGTGCCCACATTTCTTATTTGACCCTTTCCCCAAATTCCCACCCCGCTCCCTCGCCCTCCCTCCCTCTCAAGTTCAGTTTAGTGAGTAACCTTGATGTACATTAGGGTGTCCCCCTGTCCCCATCCATCCCCTTCTGTTAAATCAACTTCTTTGTTTATCGAGGGTCTCTTCTTTTCCATCTGGAGACCCTCTTATGCCCCACTTTCTCCCTAGCATCCTCATATTAGGGAGAACATGCTTCTTTACTCTTTGTGACTGGCTAATCTCATTTAACATAATGTTTTCCAGTTGCATCCATTTCCCTGCAAATAACATGATTTTGTTCTTCTTTATGGCTGAGTAAAATTCCATTGTGTACATATCCCATAGTTTTGTAATCCATTCATCTGTTGATGGACATCTTGGCTGCTTCCATAGTTTGGCTATTGTGAATTGAGCCGCTATAAACATAGATACACATGCGTCGGTCTGATAGTTTGATTTCCATTCTTTTGGGTAGATACCCAGAAGTGGCATTGCTGGATCATATGGTAGGTTCATTCTCATTCGTCTGAGGATCCTCCATACTGTTTTCCAAAGTGGTTGCACTAGTTTGCAATCCCACCAACAATGTATTAGAGTTCCCACTTCTCCACATTCTCGCCAGCAGTTGTTGTTGTTTGTGTTTTTTATGATTGCCATTCTGATTGGAGTTAGGTGAAATCTCAAGGTAGTTTTGATTTGCATCTCTCTAATTGCTAATGATGTGGAACATTTCCTCATACATTTATTGGCCATTTGTATTTCTTCTTTTGTGAAGTGTCTATTTAGATTCTTTGCCCATTTCTTATTGGGTTACTTGTTTTCTTGGCTGTGATTTTCTTGAGTTCTTTGTATATCCTAGATATTAGACCTCTATCTGTAGAGTAACTGGCAAAAATCTTCTCCCACTCTGTAGGCTCTCTGTTGAGGTTCTTGATAGTTTCCTTTGCTGGCCAGAAGCTCTTCAGTTTAATGCAATCCCATGTATTGATCTTCCTTTGAGTTGCTTGTGCTTTTGAGGTCTTTTTGAGAAAGTTTTTAGCTGTGCCTATGTGTTGAAGTGTTGGTCCTATGCCCTCTTCAAGTAGCTGCAAGGTCTCCGGCCTAACTTCCAGGTCTTTGATCCACCTTGAGTTGACTCTTCTGCAGGGTGAGAAAGTGGGGTTTATTTCCATTTTCCTGCATATGGTTAACCAGTTTTGCCAACACCATTTGTTAAAGAGGCTATCCTTTTTTTCCAGTGTATATTTTTGGCTCCTTTGTCACAAATCAGTTGACTGTAAGCCTGTGGGTCTGTTTCTGAGTCTTCTATTCTGCTCCATTACCACGACTCTTTTCTGGTTCTCCTTAGCTTTCTCTGAGTATTCCTTCTCAATCTGAATGACTCTATCAAATATAAGTCTTCCTCAGAGTTCAGTCACCATAATTTACTCTTCTCTGCTCCTTATATACTACTTGGTTAATCTGTTCCATATTAATATCTTGAGCTATGTATCTGCTGATGATTCACAGACTGTAAGTGACTGTTGCATTCGATACCCAGCTGCCACTGGCAGTCTCAAATTCATTATGTCTAAAAATCAGACTAATTCCTCTCTCTGTAGAGAGCAGCCCATGCCCTTCTTTCTGTTACTCTGTGATGAATAAAACAGCAGTTTTAAGGCTGTGCCTAACCCTGAGTTACTCCATTGTATAAAACATTAGTTTTCCACGAGTCATTCCATTTTCATAACAAGTACTGAAGTACAATGATTTTATACCTTATTTGTACAAGTAACCACCATCTACCTAGGACAACTGTAATGTACAAATTGATAAGTTAATAATGCTAATCACAGGTTTGAGACCAGCCTCAGCAACACAGAAACACCCTGTACCTACATACACACATACATACATACATACATACATACATACATACATACATGGGGCTAGGGTATTGCTTGGCGGTAGAATGCCCTGGGTTCAATACCTAGTAATACACACACACACACACACACACACCTGTGAACTTACTGAATTAATTCAGAAGCACATGGATGCATGGGCATATCAACCCCATATTAGAAAAAAACAAAAAACAGGCCCATGAACTTATTGAACACACCAGAACACTAAGTGAAGCAATCTCCTCACCCGATACCCATAAAAGCACCCATGACTGGTTGTGGCAGCACACATTGACCCTTCATCTATCCATGAGATCAACAAATGACAAACCTCTAACTCTCTGTCTTCGGCCTTTAGCATAGCTAAACCTCCCTGCTTGATGTGGCCCACTTCTAAGCTGCTTGTTGTCTGGATTCTGGCCTAAAATAAGATCCACTATGTCAGCTCTGCATCCTAAACAAGTTCTTCTGCTGGTTCATAATCTTATCTGATTACCTGCAGTGATTCTATATTCCTATATGCTCCTTAACCCCTGTGATTACTAGATAGAGAGATAGATAGATAGATAGATAGATAGATAGATAGATAGATAGATAGATGATGGATAAGATATATATACACATATATATACATACATATATGTATGTTTGTATAATGTGTGTGATATGTGACTTGAGTCTTACAGGTATTCTAAATTAAGATTGGAATGTAATAAAGGAACTTGGAATTGTCTGACTTATGACTACCAGGTGACCCACAAGTACTCAATGACTAGCAACTGATGTTATTCAGTAAATTCTGGCATTGTGGAAAGATACAAACATGTTTGGTCTACGTTAATTGGCATAGCTGGCTTACCACACCTTGCCTATCTTATTTTCCCCTTGTATCATTTATCTATTGCCAGTACCACAAAATCTCAGTGACATATAACAATAAACAGGTGTTCATTGCTGACATGACTGGGAGCAGTCAGAGTTGGCTAGGAGATTCACCTAGCTGGGAGCAGTGGCAATTGGCTAGGTGGTTCTACTGACCTTGGTTGGGTTTGCTCAAATATCCAGGGCTTGTTATGCTTGTTTTTGTTTATGTGTAGTGCTGGGATTGAACCCAGGGCATCTCATGCTAGGCAAGTACTCTTCCAATGAGCCACGTCCCTAGCCCCTATGTTTGTTTTTAAAATTACTTTTAGGGAGAAATCTTTAAGTCCTCTTAAACAGGAACTACATATTTATTTAGTTTCCTCTTCACATTATTTAAAAAAGAATCAAATTGTTCCATGTGAAAACAAGCACATTTTTTATCCTGTTTACCCATGTAAAAGGCAAGAGGAAGGGAGAAATGTAGATAATGAAACTAAGGTCCTGAGATGTTAAATAACAAAGGTAACACAACTAATAAGTATCAAGTCCTAATTTTGAATTTAGGAATACTTGACCCTGAAATTTGTAATTTTTATTTTTCTCTACTAGATCAATATATAGGTATACCATGTCTTTTAAAAATATAGGTAGATCACAAATTTAAAACTGTATATATTTAATGAATAAAAACCATCAAGAGTTTGGCTGCATATAAGATGATTTATGTTGGATTTAACTTAGCTGGCTAGGGTGTCTTGGTTCTATTTTATTTGTATCTTATGCTCCAGTGGGTCAACCCAGGCATGCCCTTCTCATGATGATAGCAGATGCACAATGATCAAATCTCAACTATGCAAAAGTTTTTTTAAAGCTTTTGCTAGAATAGCATCTGCTAACACCCCACCTAGACACATGATTGAACTCAGAGTCAAGGGGTGGAAGTGTGTCCATCCATGAGAGGAGGGCATTATAATGATATGGCAAAAGATATGGATATACAGAGGAGAAAAATTTGGACCCAAACTCAAATTAGTACAACTCTATATTCTCAAATATAGTTAACAGTACCACCTTGGAAGATATCCTTAATTCCTCCTTTTTTATTATCTATATATAATTTCATTAAATTCTATAGATCCTCCCCCCAAAATATTTGAAGGTCATCCTCCATCCTTTTTTCTATATAGTATGGACATTCTCTTTAAATAAATTTGTAATGTTGGGAGGAAGGCACTATGTTAAAAGCTGTATCTTTTTCTTGGCAGAGGCAAAAAAGGTAAGCACACTGAAAAAAGCAACATACTGATGAACTTCAAATCAATGTCAAAATAAATATCATTAAGCTTTTTTCCTATGTTCTTTTATAGTTTTAACTTTTACCTTTGGGCCTATGATTCATTTTGAGTTAATTTTCATATGGTAGGTAGTAAAATTTGAAGATTAGTTTATTGTCTTTCTTTCTTTTTTTTTTTTTTTGCCTGAGGATATACAATTGTTCCTCTACCATCTGGTGGAAATATTCTTTAATGAATTGCCTTAGTGTATTTACAAAAATCAATTGATATGTATGGGGCTATTCCTGGACACTTAATTTTATCCTATGGATCTATAACCCTATCATATTATCTTGATTACTATATTCTATAATAAATATGAAAATTTTAGCCATATCATATTATCTTGATTACTGTATTCTATAATAAATATGAAAATCAGATAGTGTGGTATCATAGAAACATATTTGGTCTTTGTCTCCATGTACTGGTACAGAGCTCCTAAAACCTGTGGGATTTTCTAAATGATAAATAGTGATGGGAACATCCTTTATTTTAACTAGGTAACTCTTGGGTGGGGCCCTAGACAGCTTCAGAATGGGAACTGGTTATCAGAAAGACCAAGCTTTGTTTAAAAGCCTAGAACTTTCAGTCCTATTTCTCCAATCTCCTTGGAAGAGAAAGGGGCTACAGAAGTTCAGTTAATAACCAAATGTGTTTTCTTGCTGTGACCTCCATAAAAATTTTATATAATGGGGTTTAGAGAACTTCAGGTTGGTGAACACATCTGGATTCTGGAAGAGTGGTGTGCTCCACATGGAAGCTCCATGCTTCCTTATTCCTCCATGCCATGTGCCATGCATCTTCTCCATTTGGCTGTTCCTGAATTGTATCCTCTATAATAAACTAGAAATACTAAGTACAGTGCTTTTCTGAGTTCTGTGAGTTACTCTTGCAAATTATCAAAACATAGGTGGGGAGTCACAGAAACCCTGTATGGTTTGGATGTGGAATATCTCCCAAAAGTCTTATATGTTGAATGCTTGTTCCCCAATGCAACAAGTGCCAGAGGTAGGGCTTTGGGGAAAGTGATTGGATCATGGGGGCTCTGACATCATCAGTGGATTAACCATTGATAGCTAAATGGACTACTGAGGGTGGTGGAAACTGTAAGCAGGTAGCATATGACTGAAGGAAGGTCGTCATTGATGGTGCATCCTTGAGGACTATATCTTGTGCCTCTACATCCTGCTTCTTGGCCACCATGAGCCGAGCAGCATTCTGCAGCCACAGGCTCTCCCCATGATGTTCCTGCCTTGGAGTTAGCTGACCATGAATGAAACTTTGAGCTAAAATAAACCTTTTCCTCCTCTGAGTTTTTTTCCTCGGCATTTTTCACAGTGACTAAAAGCTGACACATCTCTGATTTATAGTCATTTGATCAGAGTTTCATGGTGCTCAGTGCTTTAACTTTGAGGTCTGATGATAACTCCATGCAGATACTATGAGAATAGAATTGAATTGGTGTTTGGAGAATCAGAAAATTAGTTGCAGACATAGGAAAATATCCCAAGTAGCATAAAACTTTCAACATTGTTCTTCAAAATAATTTTGACTTTTCTGGGTCCTTTGTATTTTGATACAATTTTTAGAACCATCCTAGCAATTATTCCCCCACTACCACCACCAAAAAACTAAAACAAAAAAAAACACCTGCTGGTATTTTGATTATTTCTAATCTATAGATGAAATTAGGAGAACTGACATATAACATTACTGAGTTTTATGATTCACAAAATAGTACATGTCTCAATTTATTTAGGTCTTCTTTAAATTTTTCTATCAATATTTTGCATTTTTTAACATACAGGTCTTATAAACCCTATGTCATTTTTGTGTGTGTGTGACACTAAGGATTGAACCCAAGGGTATCCTACCTATGAGCTATACCCCAGCCCTATGTTATTCGGAAACAGGTTCTTGCTAAGTTGCTGAGAGCCTCCCAAGGTTGCTGAGGTTGACCTCAGACCTGTAGTTCTCCTGCCTCAGCCTCCCAATAATGGGATTATAGGCGTGCGCCACCACACCTGGCTCCCTATGTCAAACTTACCATTAAGTACTACAAAGTTTTGCTACTATTGTAAATGATACTATTTTTAAATGTTTAATTGTATCTTGCCAATATATAGAAATACAATATATTTTGTGTATGTCTTGTATTATTTAAACTTTTAAAATTCACTTATTAGTCCTATTAGCTTTTTTGTAGATTCTTTTGTATTTTCTAAAGACGATCATGCCATCTGTGAATAAAAACAGGTTTACGTCTTCCTTTTCCAGCTGGATGCATTTTACTTCTCATTCTTACATGATTGCATTGGCTTGAACTGCCAATACCATCTTGAATAGAAATGAGAGACGATATCCTTGCCTTGGTCTTAATGTTAAGAGAAACATTCAATGTTTAAAATTAGGTATGTGATTATCTGTAGGATTTACAGAGATGCTCTTTTATCAGATTGAGGAAGTTCCCTTTGATTCCTAATTTGCTAAAAGTTTTTGTCATGATTGGATGTTGGATCATAATAAGTGCTTTTTATGTATCTAGAATTCTCTTTCTATAACATAAATTTTTCATTTGCTCCTTGCTTAAAACCCATTAAAGGCTTCCTATCACTTTTAGAATAAAGTAAACATTCTTCATTTTGGTATATATCTCCCATCATTTCTCAAACATATTATATGCTATACACTATTAAACTACTTAGAATTCTATGAATGTATCAATGCTATTTCAGGCCTCTGTGAACTTTCTCAGATTTTTGTTTATCTGGATTATTATCCTACTCACTCCTTAACTCTTAAACCTATTCCAGATACCCAATCAATTTGTTGAACTCCAGCTGTCCTTTAAAACTAAACACTGAAATATCACTTTTGTGATCACTCCTTCTTTGGTGTTATATGTATTGGGGTTCGTGTCTCTATTGTTGACACTACTACTCTGAATGTAATTATTTGTTTACAGTAGTACTCTGAATGTAATTATTTGTTTACTTCTTTGTCTCCCTAATAGATGATGAACAATGTAAGGGTAAAGACAATGCTTAGCAAAATGCTTAATAGAAAGTAGGCTCTTAGCTGCAGTGGCACACACTTGTAATTCCAGTACTTGGGAGGCTGAGACAGGAGGATCTGGGTTTGTGGCCAGCCTCTGCTACTTAGTGAGGTACTCTGCAACTTAGTGAGACCCTGTTTCAAAATAAAGAATAAAAAATAGGGCTGAGGTGTATAGCTCAGAGGTAGAATGCCCCTGAGAGTTCAATATCTAAAAAAAAAAGTAAGAGTAGGCTCTCTCAAATAAAATGACTGAGAAATTTTATTTTCTTTAGAGAAATCTTTAGAGCAAAGACATTATTCCCATATGGTATTCTATTGTATAAATATACTTTTAGAAATAACTAACATAATGCAAATATTTATTAGAAATACATATTGCCACATTACCATAATTATCATTATATGTCTTCGGCTGTATTAATACTTAAAGCCAATGTCAAAACCAGGCCCTATATACTGTCCACGAGGACTCCACTAAGGATACCTTACTTATATTTAGAAGTCCACTCATTTATTCCTCATAAAGACCTTAGAGGCAGGTCCTATTATTATTTCCATTTTACAAATGAGGAAACAGAGGCATAGATTTAATTGCAGAGCTAGAAATAGCAAATTGGGCCTTTCAAACGAGGCAGTTCATCTCCAGAGGCTATTCTTTTCATTTCTATGATATAGTA
The DNA here is from genome assembly GCA_004027655.1 of Graphiurus murinus. NCBI lineage: Eukaryota > Metazoa > Chordata > Mammalia > Rodentia > Gliridae > Graphiurus > Graphiurus murinus. The sequence goes on from PVLC010016042.1 coordinate 30,579, forward strand.
AAAACAACTTTTACATGCACAGTAAAGATACTGTTTGTACTGTTTTGTTTTCATTTATTTATTTATACTCACAGAATATAGTTACATCTAGTTATGCTGCATGTAAAGACCAAGAATGGCTCCCATGTTTCCTATAGTGGCGTTATGTGGATTTTATGAAAAACAAGGAGCATAAAGGGAGGCTACTTGAAATGTTCACTGACACCTAGTATTTCACAAACCACAGCTTTAAAAGCACTGGACTACACCATAACCTTCATTGAATTCAGAATTTCATAGAAAAAAAAATTAAATAGAAGTGATTTAAAGTAATTCTAGTGCGAGGCCTGGTGGCAAATGCCTGAAATCCTGGTACTTGTGAAGCTGAGACAAGAGAGTCATAGGTTTGAGGTCAGCCTCAGCAATTTAGTGAGACCCTGTTTCAAAATTTAAAAATAGGGCTAGGGTGTTAGCTAAGCGGTAGAACAGGCCTGGATTTAATCCCTAGTACCAGAAAGACAAACAAGATTTTATGAGACATGTTAGGTTTTACATACTTATACTAGTTACAATGCATTGTTTAATCTACATACTGTATTGGGGTTGTAAAATGTTCCACAAACCTGGAATACTCATATATAGCCTTTACTTAGGGAGAACAGAAAAACTGAGAGAATAAGTAGGAATTTAAAAGTGATCCCCAAGATTTAAGTAATCTTAGTAACTTATAAAGTTTCAAAGAAAGTAAAGACATTTAAAAGATTATATGAAACAAGTTACCTGCAAATGGAACAGGATTTTTTTGCTTTTTTCTATTTCTGATGTTTGTGATTGTTGTTGCTTTGCAACTTGCTCTACAGCATCAGTTAATGACAATGTGTCTTGTTTAACCATAGCTAGACAAAAGAATAAAGTACATAATATGAATTAAATGCAAACATTTTAAGAAAGTTGTTTTACTCAAAATCATGAAAAATTAGATATTTTCTCATTAAAAATTAAAGATTGGTGATCTTCCCTTTCTGAATAAACAAAATCAAAATCAAAGGCAATAATAGGTAGTTCAAAGTTGCCAACTGTTATGTCTGTTCCTTTATGAAACGGTAAAAATATTTTGACTGGCCTATTTTTTTTCATCCAGACCACTTGTACTTGCTATAATTAGAGTGTTATCACAACTCAATAACAATTATAGCTGATTTGTTTTTATTATAGGCCTGTATTTTCAAGTTGTTATTCCTTTTCTATATATTGAATATGGTTCTTCCTGGTGAAATATAACTGCTTCCTTCTAATTTGCTATTCATTTTAACACAATTATCCTTTTATATTACCTTTTTGTTGTTGTTGATATTTTAAATATTTAAGACTGATTCATTACCTTCTTTAGGAACTCCTTCATTCTTCCTTTCTTTGTTGCCTGACATTCTCCTGTGTCTATAATCTCCTCTTTTTCCCTTTTTGGTTCACCTTCTTAACTCCTATCTGTATTGATAATTTTTTCCTTTTTTCTTTTCTCCTGTTGTATATTTGTGGTCCTGAAAGTTAAATTGTCAAATACATCACAGGATGGCAATGATATTTCAACATTAGTATCAATAGTTAAAATACAATGATTAAGGTCAGAGATTTTGGAAGGAAAGTTGAACTGTATTTGAATCTTGGTTCTCTTGCTTTTCAGCTATTATGAATTCAAGTAAATTTCTTCTTTGATCCAGTGTTCTCATCTATAAAACCTCATAGGGCTGCTGTAATAATTAAGATTATACATATACTTTGTTAGTTTTCTCAACTGATTACAGTGGTAACCACTTCTTTGGTGCCTACTTTAGTCTAAACACTGTTATAAATGTTGTTGATTTAAAAAAAAAAATTAAGCTGGGTGTGGTGGTGCACACTGTAATCCCAGTACTTAGGAGGCTGAAGCAGGAAGATTGCAGTTTCTTGGCCAGTCTCAGCTACTTCATGAAGGCCCTCCGCAACTAAATGAGACCCTGTTTCAAAATAAAGAATAAAAATAGGGCTGGGTTTAGCTCAAAGGTAGAATGCTCCTGAGTTCAATCCCTAGTACCGCAAAAAAAAAAAAAAAAAAAAAAAAAAAAAAAAAAAAAAAAAAAAAAAAAAAAAAAAAAAAAAAAAAAAAAAAAAATTAAAACATATAGTGTTTATGCTGTGCCAGGAGGCATTCTTAAAATTTTACAAATATAAACGCATTTAATTCTATAATGTAAACATTATTATCACTTTATAGAAAGGTATAGTAAGGCATAAGTAGATTAGGAAATTTAAACAGGTAGTTATTGAGATGTAACTTAAATTCAAGTGTTTTGGCTCCAAAGTTGATGCTCTTAATTCAAGCCTATGCTAGACTACTAAGATTATAATGTTTAAAGGGAGAATTATCTAATATCAAGCCAGAATTGAACTACTATCTAATTCTTCTATTGCTAAAATGTCACTTTAATCAACTTTTTTTTTTTTTTTTTGTAGTGGTGGTGCTAGGGATTGAATCTAGAACCTGTGTGCATGCTAAGGACAAGACCCTCTGCCACTGAGCTACAAGCCCAGGCCCTAATGGCCCTAACTTCCTCCTTTCTGTTCCCACTATCAGTATCCATTTTTCTTCTTTGGGGAATTATTTCAATAAAATGAATTTATAGAGCTGCTGGAACTCCTACAGACTTCCACTGGCCTTATCACAATTTGCATGACTTGAGAGGGAATCCAGTAAGATCTTCCTGTTCCTAGTAAGTTCCTGCTAGGTAAATTACCTTTCTGGTGAATCCTGTTTCTTTCCAACAAATCAGTGTTATTTCCATAATCTACCTAAATCACTGTAGTCACTACTTCCATTATATCTTATATCCCTGAAGGATCATTCCTTCTCATGAAGATCCATCTATATTCAGCTGGGTAAGTCCAATAATTTGATGCTATGTTACTCATTCTCCAACCCCTTTATCATCTTCCCTTATGGTCTCTCAAATTGAGGCAAAATCCTATCATAAGCTGGACATGGTGATGTGTACCTGTGATCTCAGTACTTGGGAGGTTGGGACAAGAGAATTGCAGGTTCAAGGCCAGCCTCAGCAGCTTGGTAAGACCATTTCAAAATTTAAAATAAAGGGCTGGGGTATAGCTGAGAGGTAGAATCTAGATTCAATCCCAATACTCCCCCCCCAAACCCAGTTCCTATCTTCAACCTCTTCAGTAAACTTTCCCTTTCCCTTTTGGGTTAACTTAAATCTAGAAATAATGCTCCTTCATCCTCAAGTCATTAATGCTGGGGGTGAAGCATTTTTCCTGTTCCTTATTACCACTGCCAAGCTATTACCTGTTTCTTCTATTTAAAACCTTCGAGTCAGCCGGGCGTGGTGGCACACGCTTGTAATCCCAGCATTCGGGAGGCTGAGACTGGAGGATCCGGGTTCGCGGCCAGCCTCAGCTACCTAGTGAGGCACTCCGCAACTTAGTGAGACTCGGTTTCAAAAAATAAAGAATAAAAAATAAGGCTGGGGGTGTAGCTCGGAGGTAGAATGCCCCTGAGTTCAATCCCTAGTACCGCAAAGAAAAAAAAAAACAAAAAAAAACAAACCTTCGAGTTTCTTTGACATTCGTACCATTAGACTAAGCTTTGCCTTTCTTGTTATTAACTGACCTTTAGATCTCCCTTCCCTACTCCTAGATTACAGCATCTGGATTAATGTTTCTCTATTATGCCTCCTCTTACACTTCTTTGGAATTTCAACATCCACACATGATAGATCTAATACCCTGGCATTCCAATTCCTTGATGTCCTTCATTCATGCTCTCCAGCCACCCACAGAATATGATAACATTCTATACATTATCTTGGATGCAAACTACCTTTTAATTTTCTAGCTCATTTCATCTAGTATTTTGATTAGAAGATCTATTTAATCACTTACAAACCATTGACTCTTCTACCTTTACATGATTCCTCAGCCCCCCATATATTACCTCTTTACCTGACTTACACTCTTGTATTCACCCTTGCTTCCTTTACAGTTCTTTCCCTGACCTACTTCTCACATAAAATCCAAACTGTTACTTCACTTATACTGAAGTAGCTAAATATGCTAAGAAAAACCTCACACGTGCTGTGGTCTAACTTTAAATTTAAGACAATTTATGTTAACTGGGCCCTTGATTGTAGAATTCACCAAGTCTCATGGATGATTATTTCTCTCCTCCATGATTTAGAACCTCCCATATCTCTTTTTCATCTTTCACTTGATAACCCACCTTATTTAACTGAAACAGTAGAAAATATCAGAAAGGTTAGTAAATTAGCCATCTACTAGTCTTTCTGTACCTGTACCCACATACTGGCCTCTCCTTTACTTACAATGAATAAAGGATGAATAAAGTGTCCTATCTAAGGCCAATTCCCTACTCCTATACTTTCTTAGCTACTCAAAGGCATTTTTTTAATGTTCCCTCAACATAGTTCCCCTCTTTATTTGGTCATTTGCATCATCCTGAATAACTCATCTTAAATCACAAGTACCTCCAACACTCCCACTTTGACACTGTAACCAGCTACAATTACTGATCCATTTCTTTGTTCCCTGTGATACGCAAAATACTTGTCTACTTCCTTTCATTCCTCTTGAACTCACTAGAATCAAGCATTTGACACCCTACCTTTAAAACTCTTATCTATGATATCTATGACCTCCATGTTACCACATTCAATGGACAAATTCAGTCTTGACCTATTGGCATCATTTGACACATTCGATCATGAACTCTCTGAAACACCATATTTGGTTTCTTTTGCTGGTTCCTTCTGAGATTTCTCGTTTATATTAGCGTATTCTAACGTTCAGCCCTCACCTACTTTTCTTACTCATTTCACAAGTTATGCCATCCAGTTCTACAGTTTTAAAATCCACTTACAGACTGACGACTTTCAAATTTTTATCTCTAGCCTAAATCTCTCTCTTGAGCTATAGACTAAGGCCAAATTGCCTACTTGGTATCTCTTAGGTTCCTCTCTATACTCCATCACCACCACTAAAACTGCTCCTTCATATTTTTCTCCATCTCATAAAGTTCATTTTTCTTGTTCAAGCCAAAATCCCCACATTCATTAGCAGGGAGATCTCTATAAAAGTGTAGAGCCCAGGGCAGTTCAAACAGACTTGCCCACAACAATCATGAAAGAGAGTTCACGGTTGGTGTTTCATAGGTTCTTCGGGAAATATTTGAAGACACCCCACAAGTAGGCTTCCCAAAGCTGTTGCCCCAATTGTCCTACACAAGGGACAAGCTAGAATCTTGATTCTTTTCCCATATATGCTGCATGTGAATTTTATTTTGCATTAATTGGTTCTACTTTAACTATATATAATACAATAATCCCTTACCCATTTCCAAATACTACCTTAGTTGCAAACTTGTGCAACCACTGTGGAAAACAGTATGGAGGATCCTCAGACGAATGGGAGTGAACCTACCATATGACCCAGCAATACCACTACTGGGTATATACCCACCAGAATGGAAACCAAACTATCAGACCGATGCATGCGTATCTATGTTTATAGCAGCTCAATTCACAATAGCCAAACTATGGAAGCAGCCAAGA
>PVLC010016043.1:0-36196 GCA_004027655.1 Graphiurus murinus
TTATTTGAAGATTCATTCTTTAAAATACAATTCTTCTTCTTCTCCTCCTCCTCCTCCTCCTCCTCCTCCTTCTTCTTCTTCTTCAATGTTACCAAAATAGCCTTACATGATGTAAGACAACTTTGGAGGCAAAATTCTATAAAAAGGTACTGGCCTTAAGAAATAAAAGATTTCTTAAATTATTGTTTTCTCCAGAGTCAATTGCTTTTAAAATTTCATTTCCATAATATCAAAGAAATTATGTTCGCATTGATAATTTCTGACTGTATAATGACAGTGAAAATATTAGCCAATCCTCGTAGGTCAGGATTGTTTGGAGAGCTCACCGTTAGCACAGTTAATCTTCAGGGCTATCCTATGAAGAACACAGAGCTATTACCATTCTCATTTTGCAGACAAGGAAACTGAGTTTCAGACTGAAAGACATTGACAAAGTCATACCTGGTTCCTAGAGAAGTCAAGATCTGTATGCATGTGATTCAGCTTCAGAGCATTAACCATTGTTTATACCAATTGTCTAAGCAAACCCTAAGAGGGAGGCCTTTAATCCAGGCTAAGGTGGGGAGCATTGAAGACATGTCATACAATAACAGGAAGCTTTATTTTAAATTCTTTTTTCAGTGCTGAGGATAGAACCCAGGGCTGCAAGCATAGTAGGCAAGCTCTAGAATATGGAACTCTGTTCCCAGCCCCAATAATAGGAAGTTTTAAGGAGGGCACTTATTCTTAGTGAGGAAAACAAACAGAAATTGTTTTGAGTATTACATATTTTCAGTAAAAATAATGCCTTATTGTCAGAGATAATGCTTGGACTTAGGTTTATTATGAGGTGTAAATGATTGGTTTTAGATTCTTTCATTCTAGCTGATTTAGACAAGAGAAAAAAGAAGAAGAGAGAACAAAGGAAGGCCTGGGAAGATTGGAGGCAGAACCATAATGCTTTCCAGTGACTTAAGTCTTTCCTCGATCAGGGCCTGATACTTTGTTTTCACACAGAAGCTCCATTAAGTCAGTGTTCTACTTTAAACATATGTGTTTCTACTTTAAATACACACAGACACATACACATACACACATATATGTGATATTCACATTGAAGATGATTTAAAATTCTTGCATTCTACCCATCTTCAATGTGATAATGATTATAGCATTCAAAATGAGTTGTAATCACTTATTAAAACCTTATTTGAGTCATTATTTTAACAAAATGCAGAGATCGATTTTTTCAAAGGAAAAAAAACGACTCTGAAGGAGAAGCTGGTAGAATTTAAAACTGGCCCAGTCAGTGTCTCCCTGTTTAATTCTTATCTATCAGAGCCAGGGATGAAAGGCAGAAAGACCAGTTAGTCTCTTTCCCATTTGTTTATTTCCTGTCCTCTTGTCCCGTCTGTAGCTTTGCCCCCAGAGTTCCTCAATTGTATTTATTTTCCATCTGCTTCCTGCTCTCTAGACAGTTGGAGACAGCCTGCTCACCGGCCAGCAGTTCAGACAGAGAGAGACATAAATTTGTAAAGTGTACCAGAACACTTGAGGCAGGCAGGGATCTGAGCAGAAATAGAAGCAGGTATTGCAGACTCAGTGCTAGGGGAGATTAAGAAACAGTGGTGGGCCAAGTATGGTAGCGCACACCTGTAATTCCAGTACTTGGGAGCCTGAGACAGGAGGATAGCAGGTTCTAGGCAAGCAACTTAGCAAGACCTGTTTCAAAAAAAAAATAAAAAGGGGTTGGGTTGTAGCTCAGAAATAGAATGCTGCTGGGTTCAATCCTCAGTACAAAAAAAAAAAAAAGAGAGAGAGAGAAACAGTGTAGGGTTGGGCACCCAAGCTGGAAGATGAATTAATGCTTTATAGGAGGAAGGCTATTGGAGACATGTGCTTGCTTCATTTTAGGAGGAATTTCTTTTTTTTCTTTTTCTTTTTTTGCAGTACTGGGGGTTGAACTCAGGGTCATTTTACCTCCGAGCTATATTCCTATATTTTTTATTCTTTATTTTGAAACCAAGTCTCACTAAGTTGCGGAGTGCCTCACTAGGTAGCTGAGGCTGGCCTCGAACCCAGATCCTCCAGTCTCAGCCTCCCAAATGCTGGGATTACAAGCGTGCACCACCATGCCCGGCTGGAAGAATTTCTTTTTGATCAAGCCTTCTGTTTTACTTCTTTCCTGAGATATCTATTACAGTACTTATAGTAGATCATATTATCAGAACCATTTCTTAAGGGTATTATCTCCCCCTCCCCACTTCCCTGCATTTTGGCCAATGGTACCAGACTTTTGGATGGAGTAGTCTAGTAAACAAAAAAAAAGAGAGAAAAGTAAATGTATTTGTGTGTGTACGTCTCTGTGTGTGCATGTATACATGTACAGAGAGAGGTAATAAATCACTTTACAGTTGCCGGTTTTTATTTTTGCCAAGTAAGAATGCTGAGAAAAGATGATCATCTCTTTTCATCATCATTTCACATATGAAAGGACAACTTGACCCTGAAGTAAAGTAGGACCATTTTTCTGAGAAACAATGTTTAGCAGCTTTAAACCCACATGAATGTTTAGGAAGATATATTTAGAAGCTAGTCATGGTGACACATGCTTGTCATCCCAGTACCTGTGAGGCTGAGACAGGAGGATTGAAAATTCACAGCCAGCCTCAGCAACTTAGTGAGACTCTATTTCAAAACAAAAAATTTAAAAAAAAATAGGGCTGGAGGTGTAGCTCAGAGGTAGAATTTTCCTAGGCTCAATCCCCAGTAGTGTGTGTAAACACACACACACACACACACACACACACACACACACACACACACAGTGATCGAGTAAAAATTTAGTCCATCATATCACCTTTTAGGTACTTATTTTTGTTACATGTTTTCCAGTTGGAAGATTTATGTTCTACAATGTGAAGGGGAGCCTCAAATGTCCAGCTTCTGGGAACTACATTTTAAAATCATATTGTGCCCAAATCCTTTCTCCCATAGCTATGCTGATGCAAGTGGAAACATTGTTCCTGGTGTTATTTTATTGAATTTGGAATATCCTGGCAGGGTGATACTTTCGGGTGCCTGAAGCTATGAAATAATTTGGAACCACCTTCATACTGTAAAACTTAGGCTCCTCTGAGGTGGGGGGTGCTAGACATGGGGTATACGAAGGGCAGAGAAGGAAGACTGATGGCAGGATTCAGCCTTTCTTTAAAAAAAAAATTGGTGCGTATTAATTATACAGAACAGTGGGCTCAGCCTTGCTTCCACTAATTTGAGCAATTAAATATTGCCCCCAACCTTAAGAACCCTGCTCTACAAAACCCCAGTCTTTCAGTTAGCAGAATGTGTTCTCCTGTTAGGACAATTGGGGAGACATCTGTTGTTATTTGAACATGCTGTCTGAGGGCTGCATAATCCCACTCACCCTGGTAAATAGTTTTCTTTATACTCTTTCATTTTCAGCAATTTTAAGAGCTCCTGTGGTACCTACATTGGCACCTAGGAAAGATATTTTTCTGGCCTGCTTCTTAACAGGGTGCAAATTTTGCATGAGCCAGAAGAAGTTGAGAAGCACCAGCCTTTTCCTCACCAGCTCCCCTGTTGGCCCACCCCGGGTGAGTAGAGAGCAGGAAGGGTAGACCAGGTATCCAGCCAGTAGAAGTTTGTGAAGGGAAGCAGGGAGCTTTCTACAAGAGCCAAGTCTCAGGGCGTGGCCCAGAACAGGGAAGACAAAACTTTATGTGCAAGAAATAGATCTGAAATGAGGGTGGCAACTTTAATCGGCTTTAACCCTAGACTAAGATTTAGAATTAGTAACTTGAATGTTTTTAAGTCTCCTCAGTCCTAATCTGAGTACCTCAGAGTGTGACCTCATTTGGGAATAGTAATTGCAGATATAATTAGTTGGGGTGAGGTCATGCCCTTAACCTTGTTTCCTGAGAACCCATAGCCATGTTCTTCATTCTTCATGTGCTCTGCTGACATGGCTCTAAAATACTTCTATACCAGAAGGATTCTCTGGGAATTGGCATAAAAAATGGTATGGTCCCCCCCGCCCCCTCTCTCTCTCTCCCTCTCTTCTTTCCATTAGACTTCCCCTAACCCATGTAGCTATGCCAAGAGGCACTTTTGACTGGACCAAGGGTTACCCAGGCCAAATATAGAAAACTACAAACAGTCTGTGAGAGTTCTCTTGGTAATAGACCCTGGGAGAACAGTCTAGGCATGACCTGATTAACTGGGGCGACGTTCTCACGAGTCTAACCACAGAGATTTAAATGAATGGGAAGAAAAAGTCACACCCAGAGTTGCATCTTTCTCCTAGGAGAGGATTTCCTATGCATGCATTAATTGGACTTAACCCAGATGCAAAGCTTATAAACTTCAAAGAGCAAGGCAAACATTTGTTGACTTCCTGAACATGCTTGGGAGAGTTACCCTTGCTCTCCAGCATGGCACCTCAGGCAGGAAGGTGGATATTTTACGACTGCATTGTGCCAGGTTGCCAAAGTAATTTCCCAAGCAGGTTTTCTCCCATTCCTCATGCTTTCAGTTGTTCTTAGTGGCTAAGGCAGAGACACAGCAAGGGCAGAGGTGGGAGAAAGGGGAGGCAGGAGGACAGAGGAAGGAGAGTTAGATTGTGAGACCAAGAGGCAGGCTTTGTAAATGTCCAGGGGTTACTGACAACATTGCTCAGTCTTTCTTTGAGGTTAGCATCTTTAATTATTAAACACAGAAGCTTCATCAACATTTGGACTCCTTGGAGACAACCAGCAATTATCTCAAATTCTGTTCCCACTGCCACCCCTCCTCAACTTCAAAGGAAACTCATTACCAGGCCTCAAATTCTTCAAATTACTTTCCCATCATCTCCGACGATGTTTATAAGCAGTTCATAATGAGAGTCTAATCTCACCCTTCAGATTACTAAAGAAGCGCGCAGAAGATGAACTGTGATAAAATTATTCCAAGTCAGGGTGATTATCTTCGGATCATTCTTCCTAAGAAGATTTTATTCACCGGTTTGTTAAAATTTTAGAAGATATTTTATGTACATAGATTTACAAAAATAATTTATACAAACTTCTCCCTAACTGTTATTCGCAAATTAACATCCAAATGAGGCCTCTTCTCAAAATGAACTATTTTATGTCTTGCAGATGAATAATTTAAAAACGCATATTAAATCAGAATGAATGTGATGAGCTGCTCCTCTTTGAGGTTGCCAGTAAAATATAGTTGCCTTTGTTTTCTGGAAGTATCATATTTCATATAAGGGAGATCAAGACATGCCAGAAATTTCAAGCCTATGTTAATAGTCAGACAGCCTAGTTCATTAATTTGAGCAGTGTTCCCATTTAGATTTACCCTTGACACCAACAGAAGAAAAGAAAAAAAAAAGTAAGCAAAAAAGGCCTGTAGAAACAGGTACAAGTCATCAGTTCTTGTGTCTGTTAGCCAGGATATTTTTCAATAATCATTTACATGACTATTTCTTAAAAATTTAAACAAGATAGAGCCAGGCATGGTGTTGCATACCTGTACTCCCAGTACTTGGGAGGCTGAGATAGGAGAATAGCAGGTTCAAGGACAGCCTTAGCAACTTTGGGAGGCCCTCAGCAACTTAGTGAGACTCTGTTAAAAAAAAAAAAAAAAAGAAATGGCTGGGGGTATAGCTCAGAGATCGGGTTCAATCTTTAATAACACACACACACACACACACACACACACACACACACACACACACAATGAAACAAAAAAAAACAACCAAAAATCCCAAGATGGAATAGGTAGTAAGATTTTTCTAGAAAAAAAATTTTTTTCTATTATTGATCGAAAACTCTTACACATGCATCAGGCTGACCCTGCTCTCCTGAACTCATTATTATCCACCTGGGTCTCCTTCCTTGTAGCTGACTTCCTTCTCTGGCCTTCTTTGTGTGGCAGTGAGGTATCTGTTGACAGTTATTCATTGTATCCTTTCCGGTTGCAAAGGTGAGAGAGGTGTTGTGGTGTAGGTATATGCACGAGAAAACAAGAATCGACCCTTAAGAATTTCAAAGTTTAAGCAGAGCATGGTGGTGAACATCTGTAGTAGAGGTACTTGGGAGGCTGAGGCAGGAGGATTGCTTGAGCCCAGGAGTTTGGGGCTAGCGTGGACACCATAGTAACACCTAAAAAACAAACAAACAAAAAAGAATTTAATTTCAAGGATAACAGAACAAACAGCTACTAACAATAGCAATTATAATACCAAGTGAGTGTTGGGATATTCTGAGTTTGCAAATAGCAGCACAAGTAAGAGGAATCTGACACAGGCTACAGGGTCCAAGAAAATTTAGCTGTATTTATCAGATAGACAAATTTAATCTCCAGCAGCATGATATATGAGTAAAAAAGATAGGCAGGTAAGTAGACAGATGGAACAATGGATAGGGAAAAATGAGGTTTTGCTTATAGATCGAGTCAACAGGGGACCCTTGGATCATGATCTGGTTCCTCTTGCTTGTTCTACCATTTGCTTTAATTCTCTGTTAAATCCAGAGAAATCATCTGGGGAGACAAGCCAAGAGAGGTTACATTTCACACAATGGTAGAAGAACTGAGTTAAAATAAATGTTTAAAAAGCCAGTATGAATATCACACTATTCTTTTGCCTTTCTGAATTTATTTCCTAACCAGTTAGGATCAGGCAATATAAAAATGGAAACTTTAGTTAGGTGTGGTGGCGCACACTTGTAATCCTAGTGCTTGGGAGGCTGAGACAGGAGGATCGCAGGTTTGCAGCCAGTCTCAGTTACTTAGTGAGGCCCTCCACAACTTAATGAGACCTCGTTTCAAAATAAAGAATAAAAAATAGGGCTGAGGATGTAGCTCAGAGGAGAATGCCACAAAAAAAAAAAAAAAAAAAAAAAAGAAAAAGGAAACTGTGCCACATGGTCACATTAATTTTTAACTCTGAACTCATGGCACTAAAGACTAAATCACTGGTTACAGATAAGGCATGTGGAAGTTCTTTGAAAGCTTAGTAGATTATTCCCCAGGAGGAAGTCAAGAGCCGTATAAAAGAGAGAAAGAGAGATATAGGTGAAAGAGAAAAAAGGTCAGAGGGCTCTCATCGTTTCTTCTGTTCTCTGCACGTCGATGCAGAAGCAGCCCAAGTGAGGCCCAAACAGGTGGAAGGGAACAACGAGTGGATAGAAACCTAGAATGGACAGAAAAGAGAAGCCATCTGCAGCATAGGCGAGGATTTGTTTCTCTAACATTGAAGTTTATGCCTTTGAATGAGCTAATCCTACAGTGGCTCTTGCCCTCTGCTGGTCCTCATTCTAAAATGGAGAATAGTGGCCACCAGGGCTAGTGTGTAGACACTCCGAATGACTGAACCAGAGGAGTCCGGGTTCTTGAGATGCAGGCAGGGAGGAGAGGCAGGTGCGTGCCTGGTGCACAGCATCTTCATCACTAGCATCACTGTTCACTGAGGAGACCAAGCAGAGCGAGAGGAGGCTGCAGTCTTGCACTTTCTCCTGAGTGCTTTGCTAGATGCATCCACAATTGTGGATCCTGTACTTTTTAGGAGGCTCTGTTTGGGGGATCCTATTGGCTTTTGGACCTATCAGAGAAACCTCTTGTAGTCTGTGAAGAAAGAAGACAACATCACCTCCCTGACAGTCTTGATGGGTGGAAAGAGCTGCCTGAATTCCCCATAGGATCTGAAGTGCAGAAGAAATGTGATTCTATTACTTTATTTCCTACATAGTAACTCAACTAAATAGCTATGAAATGCTGCCAATAGGGGGACCATAGGGACTTGGAATTAGCATTTTATAAAAAAGCATTAGTGGGTGTTTATATGTAGGAGATTAGAGGAAAAATCTATGGCATGGCCAACTTCTATTTAGATAAGAATAATTTGTTGGTAATGAGCATGCTGGTTGAAGGGGAGAATAAATCCTTCTAAATGCTTGCATGCCGTCTGTTCCAAATGAAATTTGAAAAGTCCCTTTCCTACTCCAGTGTAGAAGACTTTTCTATTATTTTTCTTAAGCTTTTCAGGAGAATATTTAGGGCCCACACACTCTGCTCTTTTTCTTCATGCACAACCCAAGATCTTTGCCAGTTTCCCTTTCTTATACCACCAATCCACTCCTTGCTGTTGTTCTATTCCTCCCAACAGAGTGTGCAGTGTGGGCCTTAGTTTTGCCTATTCCTTGTCTTCTACAAAGACAAACATGCAAATCCTTGTCATGTATTGGTTTTGAAACAATGACTGAATTTACAAGTGTGGGGAAATAATCAATGTTCTGAAATATGAAGTTACTGAGTCATAACCTCAAGTGTCCTATTTTCTCCCTGCCTCTCATAAGCTTTTTAATAATGTCTTCAGTGTCCCTAAGTCTCCTCTGCTTGGGTTAGAGGGCCACAGCCTCTCTGCCTCTTCTCCAGGGCCAGGCACAGCAGTGACCAGTGGTGCAAACCATCAAAGAGGGGAGAAGAGCTCCTCCCTTTTGTGTTACCTTGTGTTAAAGGTGGGCATGGGTCCACCTGAGCTGAAGCATTTATTGAAACAGCTATTTTAGAATTTGGCTACTGTGTTTTCTCTCTCAGGGGCCTAAACATGTGATCAGGGATTGTACTGGTCATGGAGTAGCCACCACTCTGCTGTGGGCTGATTCCTCCTGTTACCTTCTTTAAATATTGAGACTCTGTTGCTCCAACCTATTCCTGGCTCTTTCCTCTCTTCTAAGGAACTGTCTCCTAGAGGCTACTCAGCCCTCTCCCAGGGTGGCATCTTGCCTGCTACTCACCCTGATTTGGCTCCCTTCAGCAGTGGGGACAATGTGGGCTTGTTCCCAGGAGACTATTTGGGCCCCCATGCAATATACTTTAATCAGGCCTAAGCCCTGCCCAGGGCTGAACCTGGAAGTAGATGGCAGAAAGCCAGCTAAGGCTGAGATCCCCTGCATAGCCATGGGGTCTGGTTTCTGTTTTTTGTTTATTTTTTCCCTTGGGGTAAGGATTTGGAATTGAATCCAGGGACACTCTACCTCTGATGGACACACCAAGCCCTTCTCCCCTCTTTTAAATTTTTTTATGTTGAAACAGGGTCAACATATTTTGACCCTGTTATGTTGCCAAAGCTGGTCTTGAACCTATGATTCTCTTGTCTCTGCTTCCCAAATACTTCCCAAATACCACACAGGTGTGTGCTACCACACCCAGGTGGCTCCTGGTTTTGAAATAGTAATTGAAAGACCTACCTGTTGGCCCTCTGTCCTCCACTTTATTTCTGAACATAGGACTTGCTGAAATTTCCCAAAGAAAAAAAGGTATGAATTTTGAAGTTTTGAGTTTCAACTCCCCATGAACCTTACAGAGGGAGTCATGTGTTCCTAATGTTAGGGACCCTTGAATGGTTACTCTCTGTTGCCACCAGAGATGTAACCTCCTTTGGACATTGCCTACAAACAATCTTCTACCAATTCCTGGTTATCTTGCTACAAATTCAGAATTTAGTGGAATCTAAGCAGATGAAGTTTTCTTGATTTCAACTTTCATATCAAGATGGTATGCGGCAAATTCTATGTGATTATTATTTAGGCTAGACCAGAGAGTAGATTTTAACTTTGTGAATATTAAAAAAAAAAATCTTGCTATTAATAGCTTGAAAAAATTTAGAGAAACGTTCACCTATGCAGATAAAAAAGAAAACTCAACTTCAGATGTCATGAGTGTGTTAGACAAGATAAGAGCCAAATTTGAGATAAGTAAAACACTTACTCTGACAGCTGTTAAGTATGCATTTGATTTAGAACTCAAAGTTATCAGTCAGTTGTCTATGAAGCTCATTGCTCTAGCTTTCAGTTTCTCAGAATCTCTTCTATTTGTTACCATGTTTTCTTTTCTAGCTCCTTTTTTTTTTTTTTTAACAAAACTCACCCCCATTTTGATTTCTTATTTCCCTGTGTTCTCAGAGGTCCTATGAGGCAGTCTACACTGGTAGCATGAAGCACTGTTCGCAGCAGGTTCCATAAAGTTGCCTGTAAATTTAAAGCAACCTTTATATCCTGCTTGAAGTGAGTTATGAGTCAGTGTTTGGTAAGTACTCAGAGATCCTCATATTAAATGCAAGATCCAAGTGCGCTATGTTATTGCTTCATTTATTTATCTTTTGTAAAGCACCTGGTACCCTGACAATCTTCACTAAATAAATAATAAATGAAATGAAACACTTCCTTCTCTATATTAATAATGTACTATTCATGCGATTTTTTCCCCCTGGAACAAAGAATCATTGTAGGAAGTTGCTATGCCAATATTAGGCTGATATCTTATTGCAGGCAAAGATAAAATGGCATGCTACAGGAAAACTGATAACGTTTCCTTTCAAAACAGAGGAGAACAAGGCAATGACACAAAATGTGAAAAACCAAGATATGGCTTACAGGAATTAATACAGAAGTGAATGTACATTCCTCGATACCCTAGTATTTCCCCTGGTTATAAAATAATACCGAGATGTCCAGAGAAAAATTCAAATTACAGTTTCCTGATCAATTCTATGTTGTTCTTGTAAATCCATTGTTCTCTTCTGGTATGATCCAGTCCTTAAGAAAGGCTGACAGAGATGTTTAACAGAGAGCAGAATCGCTGCCAACCATTTCCAGTGGGAATTGAGCTACCAAATATTTTCCTCAAATTATAGAAAATTGCCATTTGTGGAGTCCACATTATATTTAGCTTCTTCATTTAGGATTAAACATCTGTAACTTATTGTTAGGACATCCGGAGAGTTTGCAAAACTCTATAATATGAATATTGTCTCTCTCCCTCTTTAGTCCCAGAGTGTCTCTAAAGAAAATTGCTTTGGTCTTATTTGTAAAGATTTGCTGATGGTCAAAAGAACCACTATATAATTTTAGGGTGAAAAAACTGAGGACTTCTGCAATGTAGTGTTGACATGTTTTCACCCAAATCTGCCACAGTTGACCAAGGATCCTGATGGTGGTTACCCTTCAGGCTGCCTCACAGAGCCCAGTTGGATCCAGTGGAGCAGGGAAAGGACAACTTCCTCTCATTTCTCTGCCTTTAGCTGAAGATCAAGACATTGTTCTAACTTAAGTCTTGGAAGACTTTGGGAACGGCCACCATTTTCCCCTGCTAGGCTTCCTGTTAACACTCATGTAGCATATAAGGTGATTTATTCCTAAAACATTAAAGTACAGACATAGTGATCTTTTAATGAGTAATACTGAGGGCTTGGGATTTCTGAAGGATTAGAGGAAATGAGGAAGAGCTTGAATCTTTTACTTATATATATTTTTTCAGGTTAGTTTCAGTTTTGATTCTTAAAATAAGGTCAAAGAAATCTCAGTGTAGTTTTGATCTATAGCTCTCTGATTATTAATGATGTGGACTATTTTTTCATGTATTTATTGGCCATTTGTGTTTCTTCTTTTGTGAAGTATCTATTTAGCAATAATAAAAAATGTAAATAATAATAAATGCTGGTGACGATGAGGGAAAATAGGAACTCTGATATACTGTTGATGGGATTGCAAATTAGTGCAGCCACTTTGGAGTTCAGCGTGGAGGTTCCTCAGAAGAATTAGAATGGACCTACTATATGACCCAAAGGGATAGAAACAAGACTGTTATAGTAATGCATGCTATGCTTTGTTGATAGCACCACAATTCACAATAGCGAAATTATGGAACCAGCCTAGGTGTCCATCAACAGATGAATGAATTAAAAAATGTGGGATATACACACAATGGAATTCTACTCAGGCATAAGGAACAAAATTATGTTGTTTTAAGGAAAATAGATGGAACTAGGAAATATGCTAAATGACATTAGTCAGTCACACAAAAAAAGGAAAGGTTATATGTTTTTCCTCATATGTGGAAGGTAGGAAGAATTTGGTATACAAAAGGACTCTAGACAAAGGAGGAGAAACCCTAGTGGAGTGACAGAGAGGGCCTTAGGGAAGGAGGTAGGTGGAGGGAGAGGGATTCAATGAAGAAAACACCTCAAGAGTGCTATGTACATACACAAAATTATCAATGACAATCTCAATATCATGCATGGGGATGAGGAAGGAGTTGGGTGGGAGCTGGGGCAGGGGAGGTAGGAGTTGGGTGGAGGCTCACCAAGTATGGTATACGTGTATGTCTCCATCATTTTGAACTTTATTATGATGTATGATTACAATGCACCAATTAAAAAGATTAAAAAATAAATAAGGTCAGAGAAGGCTATTCTGGTCAGTGTGCTTGGCAGGTACTCAATAAATATTTCTTGAACCAATTGAATAACACATGCTTTTCCTTAAATAATGCCTTTTGAATGTTATTTTTTTCAAAGGCCTTAGACTAGCCCAATAATTGTTCTAATGGCATAAAGTAATAAACTAATAATAAGTATAGATGTATTTTATAATTACACTGCTAAAAATGAAGCTTACTCTTGACTATTATAGAAGGAACAACATACAACACCAAATGAGTACTTCTTGGATAAACCCAAAAGATTTTAGCTATGAAATTGCTAAAAGAATCTCTTTACAAAGGAGTTTCATCTGTAAAGTGACTTTCCAGCATAAGGAGCCATTTGAGTAGTAGTGTAAACATGGACAGAGCCCTTATATTCTGCTAGGGAAAGACTATATTGGAGAGAACTTTGGACCTGGGGTGAGACATGGGACCTTGCTCTAAAAATTAATACATGAACTCAGGATAGCTTCTCTAAGTCTCTGATCTTCAATTTCATATCTGCACTCTCAGAACCATAATACCAGTTCTGCTTGCTTCGCAGAGTTGTGAAGATAAATAAGATAATGTAGATGAGATAATAAACTACAAAGAGTTCTCTGTTTTATCATAGTGATGCACAAAATGAGTTGAATTGATCTCCTGAATCCTAGGATGTCTTTTGTTTACCATTTAAATAACAGATTCCAGATCTTAGGACTTT
Source organism: Graphiurus murinus (assembly GCA_004027655.1). Taxonomy (NCBI): domain Eukaryota; kingdom Metazoa; phylum Chordata; class Mammalia; order Rodentia; family Gliridae; genus Graphiurus; species Graphiurus murinus. The sequence goes on from PVLC010016043.1 coordinate 12,959, forward strand.
TGATTTGATATTCAATCCATTGATTGTACCCCACTGCCTCTTTCTAATCTGACAAGGAAAAGAATACAGATCACTGGTGGAGGAATGTAGGGTTGTAAAAGTTTGTCCTTGGCAGGCCACTTTATACTCTCTGGTATTTAACACTAAATCCCAGAGTCAGATTCAGCCTCCAGGTAGTTTTTGTGTTTAGCTTATTGATACTTGCATGGAAATCTCCAATGACAGATTCTGGCCACGATTCTGTTGAGTGTTGGCAGGACAGATGAGCACTGTTCTCCAGCACATTTCTCCCATTCTCTGCTCTTGTCCAGGCTGTCAGGGGGTGACTCTTGCCAACATGTTAAAAGACCCGGCCAGTTTTCTTGCAGTGTTGTTCATTCGATCTAGGTTAGAGGAGGATGGGCACATTCACCAACTCAATTTCCACACGAACAAAATTTAAACCTGATAGGGATTTGTCACTCCCTGGTGGCTCTTTGTCTTGGTTCATGACAGGTTTATTATCTTTGATCTACCAAACCCAGGGAGTATAGGATGGTGTTTGGTTTCATATACCAGATACAATTGACATTAATTATCCTCTTGAATTCAGCACTGCACTCAAGGATGAGGGACTAGAATCGCCAATCACCCTGTAGTTTGGACAGCCTCTAAAACCACAATGTGCACACATTATTTAGTCACGCAATATTTTTCAGGAAAGCACCATATTTTGCTGAGTCGTGATTTTCTGCTATACTCCATTTTAAATTAGTTCTTTTTTTGTGTGTGTGGCACATTTATAATTCTGACAAGGACATAGCTATAAAATGTAAAATGCATAGCCAGGCAGGGCTGGAACACATGCCATATCACTTCTCTGCTTGCTCTGCTGACATTGTTCTCCTGTCACACAGAACTAAATCCTCTTCATTGCATGGTGGCGATCAGTGGATCGAAAGAAGGGAGAAACAATGTCTAATGTGAGTCAGTCATATCACATTTAATTGTTTTCAGAGTCCAAAAAGTTTTTAACAATTGCAAGTATTTCTCCTTAAAATTTTGTTCAGTTGCTTGTGTTCTGACTAGTGCGTCATTCTGTTTGTCTGTTAGTCAATTGTGGAATTAGAGCTTGACAAGAAAGCATAGAGCCATGCATCCACTCACCCCCCACCTCAACACACACACACACAAAACACACGTTCATCTAGCACTTGTTACATGAAAGGCACTGTGGTAGGCCTTAGCAAGACCAAACTACATGAATTTATGTAGCAGAGCAATAATTTTTTTTCTTTTATTAGTATGTTGTAATTATACATCTTAGTGAGGTTCAAAGTGATACAAACATATATACACTCAGCACTTGACTCTGGATTCCACCCTGATCTCCACTCCCTGTACATATTAGTGAGACTGGTAGGGGTACCTTCATAAATGGATATAGCATTATTTGAACTGCTTCCTTCCTCAGTTCTCCTTTTATTCCTCCCCACCTCCCTTCTCTAATCCCTTCCCACTATTCTACTGGTTTCTCTCCTCATTCACATGAAGTCCCCTTTGTTTCATGTTTTCTCTCTCTGGCTTCCACATATGAAAGAAAACATACAACCCATGACTTTCTAGGACTGGCTGATCTCACCAAGCATCATATTCTCTAGTTCCCTCCAATTTTCTGCAAAAGGCCTAATTTTGTTCTTCTTCATGGCTGAGTAAAATGCCACTGTGTGTATAGACCACATTTTCTTTATCCATTCATCTGTTGATGGAAATCTAGGTTGGTTCCATAATTTGTTGTGAATTGTCCTGAGCAACCATTCTTAACCTCTTGTGTACTTTTTTTTGAGAATCTAATGAAAACCATGGATCTTCTCCTTGAAAAAACAGTCTCCATTCAGTTGCAGGGGCTTCATGAAGCACCCACTGAATTAGGATCAAGAGCTTCTATGGGAGAGGCACAGTGGAGTCAATGTGCAACCACAGTGGAGCAGTATGCTCTGTCTCTGAGGCAGGTTCAGAGTCTAGTGATGAGCTCCTGGGGAGGGAAGTGCCCCACTTTTCACACAGGAGGACCTTAATTTCTCACCACCAGTCTAGCATGTAGTTTGCATATTGTTTATCAACAATGTTTGAGGATTTTCCCCGTCTTATCAGGGTTTTTATGGTGGAAGTGGGAAAGGATAGCAAAATGAGCCCTCATGCTGGCAAGAGTGCTGATTTGGGATTAGCAGTTGAGGATATAGTAGTTCCTGGTTCTTGGTTCACCACTTTCAGGTTGTAGCAGATGGACGTATTACTTAATCTTTTCAGCCTTCATGTTTTAATCTGTAAAATTAAAATAGTCAATATTTGCCCCTGATGGGGCAGATACCTCCTGGCTGGAGAGGAGACCTTATGGTGGAAGGACGTAGAGGGTGTAGGAAGCAGTAAAGCTCTTCATAAACGTAATGTTCTATAAATGTAATGCATTGTCACCACTACACCCACATATAACAGATATTTGAGAAACTGACAAAATGTGATTAAAATGAGATATCTACTTGTGTCGAAGGCATCTTGAACGTCCTGGGAATAGAGAGGGAAATCATGAGCAGCCACACAGAACTAAAATTACTGTTCCCCGTTGTTCCCCTCCCTTCCACCCCATGGAGGCTAGTGTTTTGACCTCAATTTTGGAGATTGATCCAGTGTAGGAATCATTTTCAAAAGTCTTCAATGTATTGGCAGGAGAGCCAAACTTATAAATTCAAAGGAAATGATGAGTTAAAAAGAGTTGGAGGCCAGTGGTTAGGTTATTGGACATGAATTTATTTGTTTTACTCTAATGTGGGGTTTAAAAAACCCCAAAAAACTATAAAAACATTGTAAATATGCCCACACCTACCCAAACCATCCATTCTTTCCTTCTCAGTCTCTTATACTTCAACTGAGAAGTTGCATGAGGCTTAGCTGGCAGCCAGGCATGGAGTGATTTGGTGGGTGTGCAGAAAATGGCACCAGTGTTGGAAGCCAAGTCCTGGGTTTGACTCTTGACCTCATCTCCACTGAATGGCTCTGGGACAATGGTCTGTCTACTGATGCCCCAGATTCTTCATTAGGAGGACAAGTTGGCAATATGCAGTTTGCTTGCTTCAGTGGGTTATTGTGAAACTTTGAAAAGCAAAAGCTCCTTGTCAACTGTAAAGAGTCAGACATATAAAGTATTATAATTATTATTGTGTGCATCAGTGCACATGTTTACTAGTGAAATGCGCAAAAGGGAGAAAAAGCTACCATATTACATCTTACAGACTGGCTGCCTAATTTGAGTCTTAGTTATGCACATGTTGGAGTGCTTGCCTGCCTAGCTATGGCTGTGATGAATATGTCTAGAAGTTACTGATCAAAATGCACCCAGGCACTCTGCTCTGGCTGCAGAATGGAAGGACACCTTCCATTGGTGATTTTCAAATTTTATATTTAGCAAAGGAGCTTTTTTCAAAGCAGTGTTTGATTTTCAAGAAGCTATCAAATATATTCTATCTTCTTGCAGGGACAAATATCCATATGCTCTCTCTCACTTCTTTCTTGCCCTTCTCTTACTCCTCTCTCTTCCTTCCTTCTTCTCCTACCCCGCCTGTTCACTGTATATTTGCAGTTCAGAAATGGCAGCTGCCCACGCAGATGGATCCCAGTGGGTCAAAGGAGGCACTGTATCCATAGGAACCTGAAAAGAACCAGGCAGTCTCTGCTTTCCAGCCCACGTGTCTGTGGTGTGGCCAGACTGACTAATGAAGGAATTTTGCTCCAGTCATGACACTCAGGAAAAGATAAAGCAGAAACTGCCAGCTTTGATTCAGACACTGGGATGCAGAAAGATGCCCCGCAGGAGTCACTGGAGGCAGTTGTAGTGCGCTTCCTCTTAACCTGCTCCGGGAATCCTGCTTCTCCCTCCAAACTGAACACTTCAAGCTCCAAGCCAGGCTGGATCCAGTAGATAAACTAGAGGGCTGGTGATGTAGCTCAGTGGTAGAGTGCTTGTCTAGCACATGTGAAGCCATGCATTCAATCCCCACTATCATATGCAAAAAAGAAGGATCCAATTAGATAAACTAATTAGGAAGAGAATCTTTGAGAATACTTGAGGTGAGAACTTATTTTTTTCATTTCAGTGGTGATCAGACACATATCAAATACCAGGTACTGTGCTGAGTACTAGAGGAAAATCCAAATAAATTAGACACAGTTCCTACTTTTAGGAGGTAAGTCATCCAGTGGAAAAGACTAACATGTACAAAGAAAATGAAAATATGTGACAAGTGTTATTTCAAGACCAAGTGTTGTGGGAACCATTGGAAGAGGTAATGGATTCTGCCTACGTACAGAGAAAGTGTAAAAGAGGTGATATTTGTTTGGGGTTGTTCAAGATGACGTAAATACTACCTGGTGGAAGAGACAAGATGGACACTCTAGGCATAGAGATGGGCAAGAAGAAAGGCAAGGAGACACGAGGAAGTTGGAGGAAGTGTGAGTGTCTAACATGGTGGAGCCAAGTATTCACTGGGGGCAAGTACGGATAAAGGAGAGAGGGGAGAGGTTGGAATGGCCAGATTGTAAAGGTGCTTCAGAATAATGTTAAGGAGACTGCGGGCAAAAAGCAGCCAAGACAGATACCTGAAAAATACTATTTATTATGAAAAACTCTAAGCCTGTGGAGAGTCCATTGCAAGTGTTTATGCTGGTGTGTGATACTCTTAGATTTGTTTTTGAATGGGCACTCTTGGGTGGTGGGGAAAGTGGCCTGATGAGTGAGGATGGGGAAACTATGGGAGGCAAGGAGGTCCATTAGACAGATGGGCTGCAAGCTGGATATCATGAGGACCCAAAGTGGGGTGGGGAGGGAGGAAGATCAAAGAGCAGCACTGTGGGATATCAGACTCTTCAGGGCCCCAGGCATAGGTTGGGTGGAATGGTCTAGGAGTCAGCAATGTTGCTGACCTGGGAGACAAGATAGGAGACTAGAAATGTGGGTGCACTCTCTCCTGTTTTCCCATATCCCTCTTAAGATGCAAGACCCCAGGCTAAAAAACAGCCCATAAATCTTTCTCAAGTAATATATGTAATTATCTATTTTATGTGTGCTGGGCACACTTTATTAAAGATTATTTTAATTCCCATACTTGACATTTTATGGTTATCAAATACCTGCTATTTCTGAGAAAAAAAAATGTAAAAAATTGAACTCATTAGTTTTAATCTCCCCACCAAGTATTTTCTTCTAACAATTTATTTGTTAACCCTGTCCTCAGTGAAAAAGCACCTTTCTCAGCAGCCCCTGCAGGGAGACCCCTCTTCTCATGATCCTTGATATGGCATTGCTGCAGGGGTAAAGTTTCAGATTACTATTACATTAAGGAAGGAGATGGCTTTGGCAAAATATTAAGCCAGTGGAAGGGACCTCAACTTGCTGTGCTGCTCCTCCTGCCTTGGATCTTGCTGCTACCTGGGCTCTGCCTGCCCACAAAGTCAGGTTCCTTTGTTGCTTGTCCCTGGAATTTTTGACAACCACAGCCTGTTAGGAGTACATTGGAGGATCCATCAAGGTGTTCTAAGAGGTCTAAAGACTGAGTTTGTATTGGAAGTAGGCCTGTACTGACATCTTGTCATTCCAAAGAGAAAACCAAGTCTTTCTAACTTTGCAGTTAGAAAGCACTGTCAGCAGTATCCAGGTTAATCATTTTAGCCTTCTGAATACCTGGCTTGCCAGTTCTATGGAAAAGACATGGAAACTTTAGGAAGTGCTTGAAACGTATTCAAAGGTATGCATGGAGATGTTCACAGACACATTGAATCCTTGGAGGCTTCTTGCAGGTTACAGCATGGAGGCTCGCCTTCCAGCCCGGCTTGCTCCTTGGAGAAGGATGCTCTCATGCCTTGGAGCCTGGTAGGGCCAGCGGAAGGGACCTCAACTTGCTGTGCTGCTCCTCCTGCCTTGGATCTTGCTGCTACCTGGGCTCTGCCTGCCCACAAAGTCAGATTCCTTTGTTTCTTGTCCCTGGAATTTTGCAGCCTCCCTGACACCTTTCTCTTGGCTATTTGGGATCCATCAATGCACTCACACTTTTCATTCCACTCTCTGTCCCTCTAGCCAGCCTTTCCTAGGTGAGGTTTCTCATCCAAAACCATAGGACTCAGAAATAATTTCTTAACATTCTCCCGAGGATGATAAATAACTAGTATCATTCCAGATGTGTAGGAGAGAAGTTAATTCATTAGATACAGTGGATCTCTTAGGCTTTATCCTGATGTGAAAATGTAATTGAGAAAGACCACAGGGCCTGTGAAGTACTTTTCCAATCTACAGATGAAGAAACTCAAGTCCCTTCAGTCCCACTTCTGTCACTGATAACATCTGTGCCAAATATTCTAATTATTTCTGGGATCCTTTTTGGTCTACCAAGGGCTTAGGTTTTTAGAAACTTTGGATAGAGGGTCTCAGTGATTTCTCCTATGCAGACCTCTGCCCTGACACAGCGTGCTCAGGATTTCACACTGGGGACTTGCTTAAACTGGGGAAGGACAAAAGGGGGAAGATGCTAAGGGAGTAAGTCACAATTGTCACCCTATCACCTTTAGATGAGAGCTGACTTTTCAAGGTCTGGTAAATGAGACAAAGAGTAGTAGGCTTGTCTTTTACTTCAAAAGACATGTGTTAAAGTAAATACTGCTAGCTACTGAGATACATAACTCCCAAATCCCAGTGACTAAGCAGAATAGACCTTATCACAGGCTAGTGAGGGTGGGGGTGGAGATATGCCTCTGCTCTATGCTGTCATTCAGGGACCAAGGCTCTCTTATCTTGGACCTTTCTCTCCTTCCTGTCCCCAGAGTACTGTCCATTCAACTGGCAGTTGGGAAGGAACAAGGATCATATGTGGGTGGTGTTTATGGATCAGTCTCAGACAAGATGCATAACACCTGGCCCACATTCCATGGGCCGGAACACCATTCTCTGGCTCCAGGTAATTGCAAGGGAGTCTGGAAAATGTCGGCCAGCTGAATATTCTGGAAGAAGAAGAGAACATGGCTGTTGGTGGTAACCAAAGTTTGGATGTTTGGGTCATAGATTTTGGCTCAAAATGCAATACTAATTACTCATGAGAATTAGCACGGCCCGTGCGTGGCAGGCGACCTCATGAAGTAATAAGCTTGTTGTCACTGGAATGTTGGTTGGAGAACAAATTCTTGTCATTTCTCCTTTGGAGTTCTATAATTACAGTTCCCAAACAGCATAGCAATTCTTCCCACCCTTCTGATTCCACTTTCCCTGTGGTGCAAAATGCTTGGTTCATATTACTGAGAAAAGAGTAGGTCCCGTGGTGCTACCTCTTCTGGGAAAGGTCTCAATCACTTTTCTTTTTTATGATAGCACGCTGGAGTATGGATGTTAAAGTGGCCTTGGTGGTCAGCAGGCAGGGTCTGAGGACCCCCTCTCTGCTGTAGGGCTGGGGCTATGTGTGTGGGGAGACTGAGTCTGTCACCCACTATTTGTACATACATCTGCCTCTGGGGGAAGGAAGTTCTGATGGAGTTCTTTTGTACCAAAAGAGCAAAAATAAGGATAAGCAGCATTACCACAAGTATAACATTCTGGGATCCCAGTATTTTAAAATTGTAAAGTACAGTAGAGCCCATGGAATGTAATTCTTTTTTTTTTTTTTTTTTTTTTTTTTTTGGTGGTACTGAGGACTGAGGACTGAATACAGGGGCATTTTATCTCTGAGCTATACCCCTAGCCATATTTTAGTTTTTATTTTGAGATACAGTCTTGCTAAGTTGCTGAAGCTGGCCTCAAGCATGCAATCCTCCTGTTTCAGCTTCCCAAGTATTAAGATTGCAGGTATGTGCCACCACACCTGGCAAATTTGTTTTTATTGTATATGAAGAGGAACAGAGGGGTCCAGCCCTCTGTCCTAAGCCTAACACAGCCAGTACTGGTGTCATACAGTTAGAACTTGGGCTTCCTGACCCCTATATCCCTACACCTAGGCTCCAGGCTATTCTTCCTTCAGGAAAATGTCAGGACTTCCTTATCCCATTGGCATGTTCAAGCCCAAGGACATCACACCCTTGTTGGAAACATACAGAAAGGGAGCCATGGGAAGCAGGAAACGGGGGCTCTGGTTTGCTCCCAGCTCTATGCCACCTTGGGCCTCTGGATGGGCCTTAGGTTTCTCATACATAAACTGAAGAATTTGGATGAGATCAGCAGTTTTCAAGTCATGTTTTATATAGGGGGAGGCCCAGTATCTTCTGGAGTGCCCTGGGAGCCATATGGGAGAAGAGAAGTGATACTTAGCTATTTTATTTTATTTGTGGTACTGAGGATGGAACCCAAGGGACTTTTACCTCTGGGCTACACTCCCAGACCTATTTTATTGTTATTTTTATTTGGAAACAGGATCTCACTAAGTTGCTGAGAGCCTCAATTAGGTGCTGAGGCTGGCTTCGAACCTGTGATCTTCCTGTCTCAGCCTCCCAAGTACTGGGATTACAAGCATACACCACTACACCTGGATTAGCTATTTTATATACTACTTCCCTGTTAACTTTTGTTAGATGGTTCTGTGTCTTTAGATGGTTTGAAAACAACTGAAGGAGATAGTTTCTGAAGTTCTGTCTTTAAGTTTTTGTGTCTTTTTAAAGTCTGCTTTATGAATTTCATTATTAAGGTAGTCATATAGGGGCTGATTGATGAAATAAGATGCAAGGTTGTGAAAAGTTAAACCCCAAGGTTTGCCATCACCACAGCTGCAGAGTCAAACGCCTTTGAGCTTAAGTAGTGACATGAAAGGAGGAAGGATTGTATTATGGGGCAGAGTTGTCTCCCCCAAATTCATATGTTGAAGCTCTAAGCCCCAGTACCTTTGAATGTGATGATATTTGGAGATAGAGTCTTTAAAGAGATAATTAATAGAAGCCCTTGGGTGGAACCCGATCCAATATAACTGGGTCTCTTATAAGGGGGAATATAAGGGAGACAAAAGGGATTCAGACTACACAGAGGGAAGTCCATGTGAAGATAGAGTGAGAAGTTGTCTATAAGCAAAGGAGAGAGATGCTCAGAAGAAACCCATTCTATTGACACCTTGACCTTGGACTTCCAGCCTCCAGAATTGTGAGAAAATAATTTTTTTTTTTTTTTGCGGTACTGGGGATGGAACCCGGGGGCATTCTACCTCCGAGCTACACCCCCAGCCCTATTTTTTATTCTTTATTTTGAAACAGGGTCTCACTAAGTTGCGGAGGGCCTCACTAAGCAGCTGAGGATGGCCGCGAACCCAGATCCTCCAGTCTCAGCCTCCCAAATGCTGGGATTACAAGTGCGCGCCACCACACTCGGCTGTGAGAAAATAAATTTCTGTTTAAGTCGCCCAGCCTGTGGTGTTTTGTTATGGCAGCTCTAGCAGCCTAATACAGAAAGGTGTGCATACAATGGCAAGGCACAGTAGAGGATGTGGTGCTGTTGAGTGAGTTTGTCTTGGCTAAAAAGGGAAGATGCTCTCCAGCCAGCTGATTGTTGCCATGTGGGAATATTGGCTCAGTATTACCAGATGTTCTAAATTTTCAAGTGAAGCTAGAATTTTGTTTTTTAATGTAAAATTTCTTAATTTTAAACATTAACATGGACACACCAGGTCTGTGGGCTGAATTTGACCTGCAGACCTCTGGTTTGTGAGCTCAGGTTTGAGGAAACAATTTAGAAGTGACCTCATGAGGCAGGACATGACTAGAGAGGAGGAAACATTAAGAGACAGAATACTGGACCAGGAGCCAGGACACCTGGCCTGCTTTCATAGTCTGTCTTGCTGCTTGACCTTGAGCCAGACGGTTCCCATCATGCAGATGAGGGGGCTGAGCTGGTCCCCTCCAGTACAGGCGAGTACAGATGTCAAGCTTGAGAGTTATACTCTGTAACATCAGAGAATCATGGCCAAGATAGTTACTCCCCACCTGGCTATTTCTCATCAATAATAAGGGCCAGGTTTTCTAATGCCACAAAGTAAAAAGACTGAATATAATTAAGGAATTAAGTACACAGAAGTGTGTGAAATATCTGAACATCTTAGAAAAAAAATTGCTTAAACTGGAAAGCAAGAGAAAACAGAAGTGTGTGAAATATCTGAACATCTTAGAAAAAAATCGCTTAAACTGGAAAGCAAGAGAAAACAGGAGAAATTTACCCAAATGAATATCATTAGATATACTGACAGAAGAGGGTAAAAACTTTTCCCTCTCATTATCAAAACCTGCTTTGTGAAGGTGTGCTCCTTTGCTCTTCACTGGAGTTGTCACCCCCAGGGTTTTCTTGGCGCCACTGTCAGCATTTAGAGGACAAGGTATGGCAGACATGGACTAATAATAATTATTATTGAGCCCTTACTATGTGTCAGGGACTTCATGCATATAGGGATTTCTGCTCTCCCACAAAAAGAACACTCTTTAGAACATTTTGCAGTCTGCAAAACTGGGTATAAAAATGTAATAGGACAAGTAGGACCAAGGTAGACAATTCTGATCCCATGCAACTCTGACTAACTCAAACAATGACTGCTACTCGGGTAGATCATTTGGCCCATCTTGGCAGCTGCCGAGTGGCTAGAAGCTGCCAAGAGGGAATTAAAATACACAAAAGAAACAGAGATGAAAAGCTGGGAACTCTTTAATTAGACAGGTGCTAGGGGGGCTGAGATAGGGCAATGGAAATGGAGCTCTGGGTGGCTAGAGCTGTTGTTAAGGTGGGTACAGGAAGCAGGGCAACTTCCCACAAGCTCTGCAGCCTCCCAGTTCATGAGCCTGGGAATGAGCTCATCTGAGGAGGTAGCCATGGCTGCAGGTGCTCTTTCAAAAATTTCCTGGAATATAGCAAGAAGGTTCATGATGTCAATGAGCAGTCAAACCCTGAACATTTTCCCTCCCATAGAAGGTTATCTACTCCTGCTATTTCAGCTCCTTTCGGTAAGGAAAAACAACTTAAGGTACTGTGGAAGCCAGTGAAGTCTTCATGTTATATTGATGTCATTCCTCCATGACCAATTCCTGATGGGCAAATTTGTATTACAGACACACACATGGTAGCAGAACATGCATTATCTATTTAATTCTCACAATTCTATAAGGCACAGACACCCTGGTTCTCACATTAGCATGCATTGGAATTCTCTGGAGGGCTTGTTAAAACACATCCTTCTATTCCATACCCAGGGTTTCTGATTCAGTAGGTCTGGGGTGGAGACCACGAATTTACATTTCTAAGAAGTTCCCACGTGATACTCTTTTGGTGGCTGGGGGACCACATTTTGAGAACTACTGTATTAGAGGGGAATGAAAATTGGCAGGATTTTGTGACTTGCTCAAGATCATTGGAAAAATGGACCCAGGCAGGCCTAAACCTTGTGCCTAATGAGGCAGTAGTGTATGAGAAACTGACCTTTGATGATCTATAACCCTTAGGAATGTGCTGGGGTTGGTTTCAGTAGTTATTTGCACTTAGCAGGCAGGCATGTTGCTCAGGCAGCTGGAGGTCTGGGCTTGTGGTCAGTAGCAGCTAAACATTATCATGAGGATGAGAGGCTAGAGGAGTCCACACCTCTCCTTGGGAATAGGCTCTGTGGTCTCCTGTTTTGTAAGACATCTCCCTAAATTTGTGTCACTTGTTATTTAAGAATTTAACACCGGTGTGTGTTTCTGATACTTAGTTGTAGCTGAGTAGAAAGTACAAGTTTGAGAATTGCTCTGTATAAATATTTAAACTCTCAATAATTGACTTAACTAGTTTTGTTTTTCAGGCTTCAAGATTTTAGAGGAAAGGTGGTATAATGGAACACTGTCCATTTTCTATTTTGAAGAGTTGTAGTATATTGCTACCTGGATTGTGAGATAGATTGTAGACTAACAATGGAAGAAACTTGTTGACGATTATCAAATGCCTCTCAGTATTTCAGATGTTCCCCCACCCTGAGAAACTGACATGCTAGAAAGAGCTTTGGAGTCGGGGAAAGTGTAATTTGAGTCTAACCTCTGTTACTTACTGATTGCATGACAGTAGGAAAGTAATTGGTGTGGTCTGAATGTCTGTTTCCTCTTCTATAGAGTGGGATCATACTCACTGCATTAGGTTATTATTAGTACAAAATACCCACCACCAATGCAAATATGTTCCAGAGGTTTAGAACAGCTGCCTAGGTACTATGAGGAACTTAAGAACCTACCTTTCTTCTTTCCTTTTTTTTTTTGTAAGAGAGGTTAAACTCAGGGGTGTTCTACCTCCAAGCTATACCTCTAGCCCTTTTAATTTTTTTTTTTTAATTTTGAAACAGGGTCTCACTAAGTTGTTGAGGTTGATCTCAAACTTGCGATCCTCCTGTCTCATCTTCCGAACTAGTGGGATTACAGGCATGTGCCACCATGCCCAGCTCCAAGAAGTTTCCTATAGAATGTGTTGTACTCAGCTTTGTCCTTCCTTCAAAAGATCAAGAAACCAGAGTAGTGTTCTTTTAAGAAGACAGAAGGTCAAGCCTACCAGAGACTGGTTTGATTGAGATCTTGGGGCAAAGCATCAGGAAGCTAGCAGTGTTTGGTAACACACACACACACACACACACACACACACACACATTTTAAAAAGATAAAACTTATAACACTAAGAAATGACTAACTACCAAATTCCAGAGTTATGAAGGAACTGACAGTAATTCTGAGACAGATGGAGAGGACTGAGAATAGCCCGGGTAGCTTTGGGCTTACGTCATGCCTTTGCTCTGCCTGCCTGCTTGTGAGCCCTGGTGGGTGCCAATATCACACAGAAAACTTTCCAGTCCTGCCAAAAAGCAGGGTGTCTCATTTTTCTTTCTCCCACCACCAGCAGCCCCTTTGCCCCTTGTTCCTCACTCAGGCTGCTCTCTTCTTATTTTTAGGCCAAGACCCCAAATCTCAGAAGAGACAAGAAAATAGTGGGGTTCTGATAATGATTCAAGACCTGAGAGTATGGTGGACACACCCTAAGGTGAACCCAAAGGGTCACACCCTTGAATAGCCCCCTCCCCTATCGTGTAGGTGGAACTGTAGCTGGCTTCTAGCAATATATGGTGAAGGTGATGATGTCACTCCTGTGATTGTGTTACATTATCTGACTTCATCCTAGTGGGCTGTAATAAGAGATTCTCTTGTTGACCTTAAAGAAGTAGGTTGCCATATTGTGAGTGGACCCGAGAGAGGGCGGTATGCAAGAAACTAACAGGGCCTCTAGATGCTGAGAGCAATTCTATCTGAGAAAGGCAGGAAGCACTCAGTTCTATAGCTGCTAGAAACTAAATTCTATCAACTCCATGAGCCCAGTAGATGCCTGGACTGCATCCTGTGGGACCCTGAGCAGAGCAATGAGCTTAGCCATTCCCAGGCACCAGACCCATGGAAATTGTGAGAAAATAAAGGGGTGTTGTTTTTAGTTGCTAAGTTTGTGGTAACTTGTTGTGCAGCAAAATAAAACAAATACAGTGAGTGACAGTCTCTGTAATGTGAGTATTGTAGAAAGGAATAAATAAGAACTCTGGAAGCAGAGTATCCTGGGAATCACAATGATGAAATTGGTTCCCTGAAACCAGAAACCAGATAGCGGAGGTCAAAAGAGGGTGCTACCTCAAGAAGACGGGAGCAAAGTCTGTGGGAAGTGGAGCTTTGCAGAGAGCTGTAGATATGCAAACCTGTCCTGCAAAGATATAGCTGATAAGGAGATTCCAAGTCCTCATGTGATCAAATAGGGATGAGGGTGAAGAGGGGGAAAATGAAACCAACATTTCACAAGCTTACCAAGAAATATCCCAGAACAGTGTGATTAAACTTACAAATCTTAAGGAGAGACTAAAAAGAGTGCTTCCTATGGAAAATATTAAGTTCTTTCTACAAATGTAATATCATTTCAATATAAGTCTTAATGGAGATTTACTTGGAATTTGACAAAATAATTTTAAATAATTAAAAAGAAGGATCTAGGAATAGCTAATATATATTTTAAAAAGAATAGTAATGTTCTTTGCCTTATCAGCAAATAAAACACATCTTACAACTATAATGATTGTAATTGTATAGTGATAGATCAGGAATAGGCAGGCAGACAAATGGAACAGAACACAAGAAATCCAGAACATAGTCACGGCTAAATATGTATGTACCCTCATGTATTTGTTTTGCTTTCATATATGACAAAGATTTTATTTCCAATTGATGGGAAAAGACTGATTAGTGTATAAATGATATTAGGAAAAGTGACCAACCAATTGGGACAAACCATTTATATCATTACCTCATACATGCCCCCTACACAGAGTTCTGATTAATTTCATATTTAATTATAGAGGAATAAAATATGTAGTTAAATGAAGTATAGATGAATAACTTTAGTGTCTGTGGGTAGAGCAGGCATTTCTAGGTGTTAGCTTTCTGTTGCTATGACAACTTCAACTTAAAGGAGAGATTTATTTTGGCTCATAGTTTCAGAGGTTTCAGTCTCTGGTGGTTTATTCTCATCATGTTGGGCCTGTGGCAGGGCAGCACAGTGTGGTGGGAATGTGTCCCGAGCAAAGCTTCTCACTTGGTGGCCAGGAAGCAGAATGGGTGGCAGGGAAGGTCCCAATATCCCCTTCAAGGGCATGCCCTATATGACCTCACTTCCTTCTACTAGTCCCCACCTCCTCCTAGAGGTCGTATCACCTCCCAGGAGTGCCAGAGTCTGGCAATCAAGCCGTTAGCACATGACCTTTGGGGGCTACTTGAGATCCAAACCACAACACCAAGTAAAATACCAAAGTCAAGATTCATAACAGAGGATTGTTACAGTTATCACACAAATGGTGCCAATCTTGGTATAGCACAAAATTCTATGAAAAGCTTGAAAGACAAACAAGTAGAGAAAAAAAAAATGTAGCATAAACACCAGGTGTTGTTAAGCTTTGAGTTTTTACCAATCAATTAAAAAAGTTAAATGATATATTGAAAAAATGAGCCAAGGCTACAAAGGGATAACCACAAAATACATCACCCCCATGCTTTGTGTACTCTTTTTTTAAATTCCAGAAATTGTGATTTCTTAGTCTTCCAGGAACAGCAGTGTTGGGGGCACTGCATGGCTGGCCAACATCATAGTACTTTTTGGGAGATGTATATAGTACTAATCATCTTCCTGTCAAGGTTCATTTTCTTCCACATTACCCAGGAATTTCCAGTAAGTGATCAGACCTTTCTTATATTAAATGATACCACTAAATGGGGCTTTTATATTCCTTCATACTTCAACCATACAGAATGCATCAATTACTGCAGCCTATTTTATTAAAAGAATTATATGTCAAAATGGATATGACTTTATCTTTCTATGATTATGAAAGCAATTCATGCTCCTTGTAAAAGCATTTGTATTGCTGGAAAGTTACAAAGAAAACAGCAAAAATACCCTTGTCTCACTGTCCAAAGATAACTTATATTTTCTTCTTGCAAGTGTGTGCAAACATTAGTACACATGCAGTCATGTGAGCACATATGCTAATCTGTATTGTTACAAAAGTGAGATCATACCCTTTACCCAGCTCAATAATACGTCATGAATATCTTTCCATGTTACTTCATGTGGATCTACCTATCATTTGAAATGAATGCATTTATTTTTCAAAATGAATGTGCTATAATTAATTTAACCAGTCCCCTACTGATAAAATGTAGGATTTTTTTTAACCATTATAAAAAGTTCTGTAATTGGTTCCTTATGCCTATTTTTGGCCATGTGTCTGGTTATTTCCTAAGAATAAGTTCCTAGAACAGAGATGATTAGTCAATTATCCTAAGGGAAGAGCTGAGCTGATGCAATAACAAGCTATAATATTTGGGGGAAAGAGAGATACTGAGGTTATCACAGTCACCATCACTTGAATCTGTGCCCTGCGCAACCCTGAGGGCACATATCTGGGTTCTAGGGACAGAGAAGGTATAAGTAGCATTGCTTCCAGACCATTCTGGAGGTGGGTGTGCAGAGGAAAGAGAGCCACTCCCCTCATTCTGCTCCAGGTCATTTTGTAGGATGGTGGCAGCCCAGAGCAGCTGCAGTCCCAGTGGGCTTGAATTTGTTTGTGTGCTTGTGTGAGAACTTTACGGGGACTCCCAGAAATACAGAGTGGAGAAATTTTTAGGGGGCTGGTAGAGAGATGTGCCAGTGAAGTCTGAGTCATTTCTTTTGCATGATCCTCTCTATATCCAGTGGCAGGTGAGACCTGGAGAAATCCAGGTTGTATTATAATTACGTAGGGATATGAACAAACTTTGTATGCTTAATGCCTCAAAAATACGAATCATACACTTTAAGTGCATATACAAGCCTTGTTCTTTCTGTCATTGCATAGTGGAAGGATTGTACCTTGGGGTCATTCTGTAGTCTAAGGACAGCACCTTCTTTCTCATCTGCTATGTGCTCATTACCAAGGTAATTCTCTTGATAGTCATTTGCCAACTCGCCATGTATGATTTAAATTCTTTTACCTCTTTATTTAAAATTGTCTATGCAAGCCAGGGGTGGTGACACATGCTTGTAATCCCAGCATTTGGGAGGCTGAGACCGGAGGATCCGGGTTTGCGGCCAGCCTTAGCTACCTAGTAAGGCACTCCGCAACTTAGTGAGACCCTGTTTCAAAATAAAGAATAAAAAATAGGTCTTGGGGTATAGCTCAAAGGTAGAAGCCTCTGAGTTCAATCCCCAGTACCGAAAAAAAAATTATCTATGCAATTGGTTCTTTCAAATGAAGTCTTTAAATGATTGATGATTCATAGAGATTATGTCTTTTATCTTTATTCTCACTTCTTAGCACAGTACTTTTCCACAGTTCAAATAGACTAGGGATTGAATAATGAAGAGCAACTGAAACTCCAAAACAGAGAAGCATGGTAGGCGCTGTTTATATTGCCCAACACACATCCCTTGTCCTGCTTATTTTTCTTCCCCGCCGAAAGAAGTCTAATGTATTCAGGAACTAGATAGAGACCCATTGGTTGCAGCCCCCTTCCCGGCCTGATAGTATCTATTATGATGCATCAATACCAGTCAGGAAATCTCATTTTCCTTGGCCTTTGGTTGTGAAAGATGGGTATGTGATCCTGTTCCATACAGGTGAGATGTAAGGGGTGGTCTATAGAATATCTTTCCCAAGTGGAAAAGACAAATTTCCTCAAGAAGGCATTTTTCTCCTACCCATCCTACCTCCCTGGAATACGTAGATGATTTCTGGAAGGAGAGGGGCCATGAGATGATAAGCATGAGGTTGTTAAGATGATGGACCACAAAATGGGGAGTACCTGACTCTCTGAGGTCGTTGGGAGCAACACCAACCTTATCTCCATAATTATTGCTAAGTGAAAAAAATTCAATTTCTACTTTTTAAAAGCTACGTTCAGTTGAGTTTTCTGTTACTTGCCATCAAAAACATTCCTAAGTTATTCATGAAATAAATACAACAAGAGCTACATGACCATCCAGGAACACAAACTCTGGAGGAAGACTGACTGGGTTTAAATCTATAAATTCCTCTACTTACTCCTTTTGTAACTGGGTTAGCCTCTCTGTACCTCAGCTTCTCTACCTACAAGACAGAAATATTAATAGTACCTACTTCATAATTGTGTACTGTAGTCTGGAGGAAATCCCAAAATGTCAGCTTGACTATAACTTTATGGGATCATCACAGTACCCAGGTGTCCATGGAAATTGTGCCTAGATAGTTTTTCATAGAAGAATGCAAAAATCTGCAAATACATCATTTTAGGTTAACTTGGATTGGACAATGGTTTGCATTTTTTTTTCAGCCCTTCTCATATTTATTATGGCCAAATGTAAAAGTGTTTTTCTCTGAGCTGGTATAGAATAAATGTTTATGATCTTCCTTTCATATAAAGCAAAAGAGTAGAGTTATTCCATATGTGTCTTAGGCTCTAAAGGATAGAATCCCACCTGCTTCATAAACACAGCTCTCAACAGGTTTATGTTTCTTTTTGCGGCCATCTTTCTCTCAATGTTAAGTTTCTGTTCTTTTATGCAAAAATTTGTAACTGATAGGGTTTGCATTTCTGCCTTTGTTTCTTCTCACTTTAAGAAAATCAATCAATAAACAACAGTTTATGTGAATGAGGTGTCATGAGAAATACAAAGGAAGCGGGGACACTGGTCTTTGCTGTCCTGTGCCACAGGATGTGAAGGTTTATGGAGTATGTGTCACAGGACATTGACATCATCAAGTCTTCCTCTACCATTACCAATGAGCAAGTGGCCACTGGATGATACAAAGAAAGGCCTATTTAAGTTGGGGGCTCACTAGTACCCTTGGGATTGTTTGTATTGGGATGTCCTGATGTCTGACTTGAAGGGAGTTGTGTTTATTTGCCAAGCCACCCTATGGCAATGGGAATGTTAAATGAAGAGGTAAATCCAACATTCTGTCTGGGATTACCTCCCACTTGACTCAGAACAGATGAGTAGGTCTGATTTTGGCTCAGTTGGGAATATGGGAGCAAACACAGGCCAACTCCTCCAGGCTGGAAATCATAGCTTGGATATTATTTGCTTTAGGGGACAATAAGGATTTACTTATTAATCCCCTATGTGGTACATGGAATTGGATTAAGAACCCAGATTATGTTGAGACTCTAACTGTGGAATTCAATCTTATATTTTTGCCTCAGGTAACTGAATATTCACAGTAATGTCGTTTTATTTAGAATCAAGATTCCTTTCCGATTTTTAATTCCATGATGCTCTAATGATAACAAAGGAAACAATCACTCCAACTGGCCAATGTCAGGCATCCTGTCCTATAGCAAGATGAATCCAGGAAGAATAATTTAAATAGAGCAAAACACCATCAGTTTGGAATTTGATGACCTGAAACCAGACAGTCATAGATGGTATCATAGAATGTCAGACTCAGAAGCTAATTTAGTGATCCCTTTGACTAGTGGTTCTTAAGCTTTAGCAAGCATCAGGGTTACACATGGGAGGCTTGTTCAAACACAGATTTCTGGGTTCCATGCCCAGAAATTATAATTCAGGAGGTCTGGGACCCACCCAAGAAATTAAAAACTTAGCTGGATTAAGCTTAAGAATTTGTATTGCTACTGAGTTCCAATATGATATTGATGCTACTGTTCCGGGTACCACACCTTGAGAACCACTGATTTACTTTACAAGTAAGGAAAATACAATGGAGGAGTTGTAGGATTATCCAAGGAATAGTGAGAAAAAGGAAGAGCCTAGGCTAAGCTTAGTCCTTTGAGTTCAGGTTCATTGTTTTCTTTATTCTATCATTCATAACACAAATTAACCGTACCCACAATCATACATATTTGCTTGAGAACAGTAGGATATTTGAGCTACCAAAAATTTGCTTTTCTACTTGGTGGTTCCTGACTTTGGAAAGTCATGTAACTTCTGTCTTGCTTCAGTTTCTGTAAAATAGAAATAATAATAGTATTAAGATAACAACCCTACCTTTTAGGATGGTTATGAGGATAGACATATAATATTACAGATATATGGGTATAAGCAAATATATATAAAGTTCTTACAATCATGCTTTATAAACTGCTGCTATTACTATTATTAAATTATTTTTAATTACTTGGAAAATATTTTATATTATCACAGTGGATATGAGGATAGTAGGAAGATTACTAAGAGAGGAAAAATTCCAAAACATGGCTAATAGTAAAGCAAATGACTCAAAATAATTAGTTTTTAGAGAGGATGGAATCTTCTAAATTATCCCCTCCAGCCCTCTCTTCTTATGCAGGGAATAGAGAAGTCATGGAGGAATTAAGTGACTTGTCTAAGCTTTTATAGCTAATTAGCCACACTTCCAGTTCCAGAACACAGTTTAATCCAATGCTTCCTTAATCTGTTCAGTATTTTTGAATGTGGCATTATAATATTCTCTTAGTGTGTCTCTATTTCCTATTGCTAGGAATTCAGCGAATTATATAGTTGACGGCACCAGTACTTCCATATCTTCTCCATGTGCTCTGAATGCCTTTGTTGTTGTTATCCCTGCCGGGAAAAATGAGATGACTTAATTTTCATTGACTTTCAAAGATACTCAGAAGAGTACATCCATCTACACTTGACCCGCATGTTCTTTTATAGTTCCTCTCCCAAAGTTCTCCTTTTCTTGAGATGAGTCAAAGCCATTGAGACCAAATTATTGTTCAATTTAAAAATCAGGACTCATTTAAAATATCTAAATTCCATTTTGGACAGCAAAAGGTTAATAGTGCATAGAAAAAAATTCCAGCAGCCCACAAATCTAAGCATAATTATGTATGAACATGAGGCTTTTATTGCTGTCAAAATTAATCACTTTTCAACTTCCAGCTGTTAAAACCCCTCTGGCAGCTCTCCAAGCAATTCCCTTACAGTTACTTTTCCTTCAATTAAATTTTGTGCAGTTCACAGGCTCCTGTTACATAAGCAGCAATTTTAATATGAACTTCTTGGGTTTTTCTTCCTTTCTTTATTTTTGTCTTTGCTTAAAGCTAGAATATAAAGTCCACTTCTTTTCCTCTTTCAGCTCCACTCTTCCTTAATCTTAAAGTTGAAAAAAACAAGCAGTGTGGGATTAAAGTATTAGCGTTCATTACAAAGCAGTTTAGGTGTACGAAGCGATTTGTAATCATTTTATTAGAAATTTCTTTCAGCCTTCCTCTGAGGTGCCTGAATGTTGTTATGCTTGTGTCCAACTACTTTTCTCCCCCTGAAACTTTGTAGAAAATGTAATTTATAATTTTCAGCACTGGATTTAGTCTCTATGTTTTGAACTAGTTTTTATTTTATTTTATTATTTTATTTTATTGGCATCGAGGATTGAACCCAGGAGTGTTCTACCTCTGAGCTACACCCCAATCCCTTTTTTATTTTTGAACAAGATCTCACTAAAGTTACTGTACACTGGCCTAGAACCTGTGATTTGTCTGTCTTAGTCTCTCCAAGGACTGAGATTATAGGAATGTGCCACCACCATGTCTAGGTAAACTATTTCTAGGATGGTAGTGACCCCTGTGATTTCTTCCTTCCTTCCTTCCTTTTTTTCTTTCTTTCTTTATCTTTTCTTTTTTTGGTTATCTTGTCCAGGCTGGTCTCAAATTTATGGTCAAGTGATCCTCCTGCCTCAGTTGCTTCCATTTACCTCACTTCTTCAACTAGATATACAGGTCTGTTATGGTGGGAATAATCTCAGAAGGAGAAGCCATCGAGGTGTCTGAAGCTGCTCAGCTGCTTGAAAGTTCTCATGGTGGGCTACCCACCACCCCCTTTCTAGAAGCAGCTGCTGAGAGACTGGCTGTGTTCTGATTGGTTGAAGCCTGTGGGGCTAACTATGCCACTGTGTTGAGTATGAACCCTTGGTGAGATGCATACGTGGTTGCAATATATTGCTTTTTTGGCTTATGAATGGAGATGAGCCCATGTCTTTGCATTTGCCCAGCACATACTGAGGCTTGCATGTGGCTATCATGCTAGATGTGCTGTCTTTCTGTTCTTCATTCCTGGGATTCTGAAACAATAGTCCTTATATCATTTCTCAGTGCTCTACTGGGATAAGTGAGGGCTGACACTTTGCCTTGCAAGGACTGGGGATTCCCATTCCTTTCACCTTTCTTGTGATACCAGGACACAAACTCTTTACATCTGAGCCAGTGAAGCTGGTTTCACTTCCCTGGTCTGTCTCTCCCATTTCTGCTTCCTGTCTCTCTCTCTCCCTCTCTCTCTCTCTCTCTCTCTCTCTCTCTCTCTCTCTCTCTCTCTCTCTGTACTGGTTTTACACTAAAGGGCAATTTACTACTGAGCTCCTTAGCCTTATTTATTTTTGGTGGTTGGGGGTACAGGGTCTTGCTAAATTGCTGAGGCTGATCTTGAACCTGAGATCCTTCTGCCCTAGCCTCCCAAATAGCTGGGATTACAGGTGTGTGCCATGGTGTTGGGCTTGCCTGCTCTCTTGAGTCTGGAGTAGAGAGCCTGTTCCCTGGCCATTCCTTTAGGTTTTTACCACCTCCTTCTCCTTCTCCTCCTCCTCAAACTTACTTCATGCTGTTGCATGAATATGTGTTAGAATGCTGTAATGAATAGATGCCTCAAGTTTGCAGTCTATGATTTCTGCTATCATTCTCTCTTTCATGCAAAATTAATGTATTTCCAGATGCCAATTCCTTCCTGAGCCTTTCTACCTGATAGTGGCATCTTTGAAAGAGCTGAAACTGGGCAGGGGGTATGAAGATGTCTTTGTGGCAGAGAAAGATTATAGGGGTCTTGTGTATTTAAAAAAAAAATGCAAGAATTCAGCAAACACCTGCATTCTGTGTTATTCTGAATATGTAGTTTTCTGCTACCCTATGTTTATGTAGTTCGGAGGAGAGAGTGCAGTTCCAGAGGAATCCTCGCTCCATTATCATCCAGACTCTAATGTGGCTTGTCACTGAAAACCTGGACTATGAAAACCTGAGCCAGTCCTAACTTAGGATACTGAGCAAGATTCCTTGTCTCAACTGAAGTCTCACTGGCCAGTGGACTGGGGAGTGATTTGTGGGAGTTGACTGGGCACAGTCCCTATGTTTGGTGTCTAGGCTATCTTGGTTACCAATGGCCTGCTGACCACATCATGTTCATGTTCACATCAGCTTAAGGAAATGGTCAGAGCACCTTACAGGGACACTGAAGAGGGACAGATTCACCAAGAAGCTTGGTGTGTCTCCGCCAAACTTGACACTGCAGCAAAAAAATCTGTGTCCATCTCTGCCTTCTCCTTTGTAAACTGGCCTAGAGTAGGCTGAGTCAAGATTAAAACCTGCTCTGACTTTGACAATGAAAGGCCGAGACTCTCTCACTGGGAAGCTGCCAAGATATCTGAGAAGAAGAATGGAGTCCGCATTGAAAGGGCCAAAACCAGGAAGGACTTCTGATGAAGCTTTGCCTTTCTGTTTGGTACTTAACATACTTCCTATTCGCAGGACATTCCTTAAACATTGCCACATGCATAATTTTTGTTAATAGACTTATGTTACATATGCATGAACATTATTTTTGAATGCAAATAATGTTATGTATTTTATGTATTTGTTTCCTTAGTTTGATTCTCTGTGGGTGGTTTGGCCAGACACGGTGTTCCCTAGACCTGTAGATTTTCTGATTCTAACTCCGAACAT